>VJWM01000272.1:0-152093 GCA_010909165.1 Anthoceros angustus
ATCACACCTCTCGATTTCTAGATCATTCCAGTAGAGTTACATCGGTGGCATACGTTCCTATGAAGACGCACATCTGAGGAATGCTAGGCCTTGATTGTACTATATGGAAACACTGTTCGGCACACCTCTCCCTGTCACGCCAGGCACCACCACTTGCTTGCCGTTCTTCTCCACGAACTCCGTCCGCGGGTGCAGCAGGAGGTGGGGATGACAGCTGCGCCTCCTCAGCTTCAGGTCCGGGTTCCTGTTCCTGCGATCTATTTCCGCTCCGACGGCCTGGATGGCGGAGGAGAATCTGTCCAAGGCTGCCAGGGCGCGCTCGTCTTCCGTCCAGTGCGCAGGCCGCTCGCCGATGAATTCCTCGTCTCTAGAATGGGTCGACAGCAGCTGCACTGTGGACATCAACTTGGTCGCCTGCACCTGGTTGGGGAGGGTTGCCAGGAAAAACGTCTCCGGTCTGGCCAGGAAGGCTTCGTATTCTGGAGAGTTCTCTTCGGGAATGAGTCGTCTCGCCAGGGTCGGTCTGTTGGGGACGTATCCGCCGTAGGCATACTGCCCAGTTCACTGCGGCGTGCTGTGCTGAGGAGACCCAGATGACGGTGGTCAGGATGTGGACCAGGGATTCGGTGCTCTTCAGCTCCGGCCACCAGGTCTCGTCTTGTTTGTCTGCGTGCCCATCTCTTCTGATTTCCGTCCACCAGGCCTGCAGTTCGGTGTCCTCAACCACCTTGCTGTCCGTGTAGTAGATGGATACGTACTCTTCGACCCAGGACGTGATAGCGTCCCATATGAGGAGGCCGTCGGCTGCGTAGGGGTAGTCCTCGATGGCAAGCTGTAGTCCCCTTGAGGAGTTTCCTCTGCCATCCCCTGATATCCCGAGCCCTTCAGTCTCCATTTGCATCACCTATTGTGCACAGGATAACGTTGAAGGAGTATGTACTAACCTTCGAATCAGATCGGCGGGAGGCTTTCCTTGTCGAAACGCCAAGTGTGTTTGTAGATAGCCGAGCTGATTTCCATGGAGTACTTACCCGGCGTGAACGTCTGCTCAATCGTACCTCCGGCGGAAATGAGGCGAGTCTGGCCGCTCCATTGATCTGCAAAGTGTAGCGGAAATGATCGTGAAGTAACTTGGCAATAGGGTGTAAGGCACTCAGTTGCCTCTTGGTGGCGAGGATGTAGGGCTCCGTGCAGGCATGCGTCCTGAGCCTGGAATTCCCATGTGCATGGGCACAGTTAGAAATGAAGGACCGAGAAGCAGCAGCAAGCAAGGAGGTTCTGGGAAGTGAGATCAACCAATGTGACGCCAACTGGTGAATTCCAGCGTCGACTGCACAGAAATGAATCTTGGCGAGTAGCCAGAGCCATGAGTTTGTGGCGCCTTCTCCAGGAGTGAACACCTGCTTGCGCCCCTCGGTGCCAGCCACTGGAGGAAGGCTCAGCTCTATAGCCACTGGCTGAAATATCCCTCCAGAAGTGTAAAAGAAGATGACTCGACTTGCGTACGTTTTCTGTCCTGAAGAGCGTTGATTCTGTTTACGAAAGGCAGATACAGATCATGGTTGTCGACAATGTAGAGCCTTTTGTCTTCAATGGCCTGAGATAGGAAACAGCCACGGGTATCAGATACAAGCACATCCACCAACTAATGTGACAACGTTCAAGCAGTACCCTGTTCTTACTTGCTCCACAGAGAGACCCTCTAAGTTCTTCTCCAAGTGTTCCTTGGTCAGTGCTGATTCTTTCCGTCCCTGCGCCCCGGAATCCGAACCAGCCGGCGCCCATGTTCATTGGTCCAATTCTCGAAGCTTTGGTGTGGCACACGCCGGATTCGGAGAATCAGGAGGATTGTCATCCTCCTGCTTCTAGAGCCACTTCCAATCGCTCCATCAGCCTGCTTGTTCTTGAGTGCCCAGGAGGCCAGCAGGCCGTGGAGCCGGGACTGGGAGAAGCCCTGGCTCGGGTGCTGCGCACCAACCGTGCTCTCACTGACCTCAGACTTGCCAGCTTCTTCGTCACACGCGGATTGGAAGCGCTACCTGAAAACAGCAGCATCACCCAACTCAAAGTAAGTCACACGCGGAATTCGGAGGATGATGACATGGATCCTATGCTGATCACGATTCTTCAGGAGTGCAAGACTGTCCAGCAGCTGAAGCTTCGGTTTCAGAAGCCCTTTGGTCCATCCAGCTTCTCCCAGGCGTTTTTCCAAGGGTTGCGGGATAATCGTAGCATCAAGACGCTTGTGTTGGATGACTGCGAAGGATTGGATGACTACATGTTCCAGAACTTGATGCGGTCTCTGGGACGCAACTGCAACAACGTCCTGGAGAACATTTCTATCAAGAAAACAACCTGGGAAAGCGAAGGCAAAGGAATATACATCCAGAATGCTCTCTCAAGGAACATGCGCAGAAGAAGCGCTGCTCCGCAGGGTAGGTGCCCCAAGCAAGTAGCTAGGTAACCCTGTCCTGATTTGTATCTACAGTCAGAACCCACAAACTCAGATGTATACTGACCCCTTCTCACTTGTGCAGGTTCGGAAGAAGTGCCACCACCGGTCACGGCAACTGTGGCAACCTCTGGTGCCGCAGCAGGTAATGAAACTACATGAATCCATGGATTTGATCCAACCACTGCCAAGCTGTTGTTGTTGTTGCAATTTGTACCGAATGCACCACTTGATGCTGCTGCTGGCAGGCAGTCTGATGATTGACTGATTGGCTGTTTTCCTTTTCACCACAATTTCCAGTTGCTGTTCCTGAGGAGCTCAGTGCCCTGCTTGCCGAGCTCGACTCGCCTTCGCCTACACTCAGTACTCTTCCTCATGTGGAAGCGTTTGGGCACTTGTTCAAGAGGGACGTGGAACATCCACAGGTGGAACTTGAACTGCGCATGCGCCTTATGAAGGCTATCGGAAAATGCCCCACACTCAGATTCATAGATCTCGACCGTCTTGGGCGTCGAAAGTACAGCGTGACGGTGGCAGAGGCGATGGCGCTGCTAGAAGGCCTGAGCTCGAATGCAATAGTGGAAGAGCTGGACTTGAGTGGCTTCCTTGGTTTTGGAACAAGTGAAGTCTGCGCTGCAATCGCCGCTATCTTGCAATCCAGCCGCACCTTGCAATTTCTGAGTATGGGATACACTGGCATGACTGCCGAAGGACTGGCTTGCATTGCCCCAGTGCTGCGACATAATCGCAGCACTGTGCTTCGCACCTTGCATCTTTCTGGAACACGACTGTGGAGAAGGTGTTGGATAATCTTCTGTTTGTGGCAGCACTTAAGGCTTGTGCCAGTGCAGAAGATCTGACATCAGGCAGACAGGTCCATTCCGATGTCCTGAGTAGTGTGCTTGAGCCTGATGTGTTTGTTGGGAGCTGCCTGGGGAAATGTATGCAAGATGTGGGAGGTTGGATGATGCTCGCACAATCTTTGACAAGTTGGACTCGAGAAACGTGGTCACATGGAATACGGTGCTTGGAGGGTATGCTCAGGGTGGGCGTGGGCAAGAAGCCCTTGCGCTCTATGCAAGTATGCAAGAGGAGGGAATCCACCTGCCTGACCATGTCACGTTTTGTGCCTCCTCAAAGCATGTGCTAGCAGTGGAACACGACACCAGGAAGGCAGCTTCATTCACAAATACAGGAAGCAGGTGTCGGATCTGAGGTGATGGTGGGGAGCTGCCTCATAGATATGTATGCAAGATGTGGAAGCTTGGATGATGCCCGGACTGCCTTTGACAACATGACAACAAAGAAGCCTTTTATAGTCCACTTGGACAGAATTTCCTTAACAACTTGTATCATGGTGCACACCTCAAGAAAAACGTCGTGCTCAACAAAAACAGAACCCCGGAACATGGAGGAACGCCAATCACGCTCGTGTTTGAGTCACGGATCTGAGTACTAAGACATGAGTCAAGTCTCCGGGTACTAAGACATGAGTCACATCTTTGAGTACGAAAACAATACTAATAGCTAAAAATGGACAGACTCTTCTAATGAGGGCCGAATGCAATATATGTATAAACGCCAGTGTGTGGAGCATAGTGGTACAAGAAGATGCCAGTAGGTCAGACTGCATACCCGATCATCGGTACATGTACTTGAGCAACAACTGAGGCCCCAGCACAGCATTTGACGGCGAGCATAGACGCATGGGAACAAGTTAGAACTCATCCTGGAAGTCAGCCGTCAGTGTGTCAACCTTCAGGCTCTCAACATGGAGTTGATTCTTAGGACTTGTAGAAGTCAGCAGAGCAATGCATGTCTGCAACTACCGGTGGTGAGGAACTGCCGACCTGGCACCTCCTGATGTTGCAAATCACTGCATGATGCATTCTTTGACAGATGCTATATGCTTGGTTTTGGTTGCAGCGGAGGCATCTGGGCAGGCACGATGGCGGGAGAAGTCGCTGGCTAACTCTCCGCAGTGATGCCGGTTCATGTCAGATAAGGTAAATTGGGCACTTGTGGTGATGATGCTCATGTGTTTGCACTGTTTGGGGCTGGTGTTTTGATCACGCCCCAATGCAGGCAGCCCCAAGTTCGTGTAATGGGTACACAGCAAGGGAGGTAAACCACGTGAAGAGGAACATCTGAGTAAGGAGTAAGGCCGTTGAGGTCCTGGACCTTCTGGTGCAGCCAGGGTGGTATGTACACGCCCGCATCTTTCTTCCATCAGGTCATCAAGAGGTGCATTGCACACAAAGATCTGGGTGCTGGCAGGGGTGTGCAGCAGATTCTTGGCTTATCACGTCATCCGCGTGTATGCTGCCTATGGGAGGTTGGAGGATGCGTTGCAGGTTTTGAATGGATTGGCTGCTCCCAATGCTTATTCGTGGTCCTCCAGAGTTGAGGCACATGTTGACAATGGACAGGCCAGGCAGGCAATCGAGATCTATTTGAGGATGGGACAGTCATCCCCTATGTTGGCAGATAATCATCTGTTTGTGGCAGCACTTAAGGCTTGTGCCAGTGCAGAAGATCTGACATCAGGCAGACAGGTCCATTCCGATGTCCCGAGTAGTGTGCTTGAGCCTGACGTGTTTGTTGGGAGCTGCCTGGTGGAAATGTATGCAAGATGTGGGAGGTTGGATGATGCTCGCACAATCTTTGACAAGTTGGACTCAAGAAACGTGGTCACATGGAATACGCTGCTTGGAGGGTATGCTCAGGGTGGGCGTGGGCAAGAAGGCCTTGCGCTCTATGCCAGTACGCAAGAGGAGGGAATCACTCTGCCTGACCATGTCACGGTTTTGTGCCTCCTCAAAGCATGTGCTAGCAGTGGAACACTACACCAGGGAAGGCAGCTTCATTCACAAATACAGGAAGCAGGTGTCGGATCTGAGGTAATGGTGGGGAGCTGCCTCATACATATGTATGCAAGATGTGGAAGCTTGGATGATGCCCGGACTGCCTTTGACAACATGACCAGAAGAAATGTGGTGACCTGGAACGTGATGCTCGCAAGACATGCTGATGGTGGGCTAGGTGAAGAAGCCCTGTCTCTTAAGCAACTATGCAACAGGAGGGCGTTACTTCAGCAGATCACGTAACTTTTGTGTGCCTTCTGAAAGCATGTAAAAGCATCGGGGCATTGGAGCAGGGAAGGCAGCTACATGACCAGGTTCAGGAGATGGGGCTGCAAGTTGACGTGGTCATTTCGAGCTGCCTGGTGGACGTGAATGCAAAGTGTGGGAGCTGAGAGGATGCCCGCAGGGTGTGCCTGCTTCTGGGAAGCTACGTGCATCCACGACTTGCTCCAAAGACAGCTCACCTTGGGAGCATCACGTGGCAGAGGAATATACCTGTTCTACAAAGCAGTCTTGGTGAGCTCAATGAAAGAGCATCGCTTGACGGGGTCAACAAGAACGTGCCTCATGTTCTGAAGTTCTGGAGCCCAGCAGACAGTGTACGGATTGGGGCTGGACATCTCGCTTCCTTTCACGGAAGGGCCATCTTCATGGACGAAAGATAGAGAGTGCAGCGCTCCTGAGGCTGACAGCCACTCACAAGGCATCCGACAAAGCACAGAAAAATGTCGTCCGAAACCACTGGTGTCAGGAATGCCTTGTCGTGCAAAGTCCACAGTGTAGACAGGTTGGGAACAAGTAGCTAGAGGGCGCCTTTGCAGGCGTGCAGAAGTTGCTCCACTGCATGCTTCTCCGCGCCGCTGGCCAGCACTGGCCAGCAGAAGTGGATTCGAATCTCCCAATCACACTTGCACGCTTTTCGTTGCAACTTGCAAGAGCCCATTGATCCATATAAGATAATTGGGATGAGCAGGAAGTGGAGTGGGACGCCGTTTGCTCTGCTTGCCTTTTCTTGCAAGTCCTCCTGAGAAGGTGGGACGTTGTTGTGGAGGTTGGGCTATGGCTGATCCATCTCTTCCTGCCGGCGCCCCGCTGGTGGACCTGCTCGAGATCCTCGAGTCCCGCTCGCCGCAGCTGCGTGCGTTGCTTGCAGAGCTGGAGTCCGACTCGCCAAAGCGGCAGGAACTGCCATCTTTTGATTCGTGGGGAAGCTACTTCAATTGCGACTGCCAGGACGGGGAATGTCACCACCGCGAGGAGTGGCACTGGGCGGTGCGCTTGCGTCTGCTCACCGCTATCGGCAGATGCCGTACGCTCAGGAAGATTCAACTGAATCCTCTGTGGAAGAGGGTCACAGCGTGAGGCGGGACGAGGCGTTGGCGCTCTTTTCAGGCTTGCAACACAACCTTGTGCTGGAGGAGCTGAATCTGTTTGGCTACAAGGGGTTTGGGACGGCAGCAGCGTGCCTCCAGGCACTGAGTGCTGTCATCGACAGAACTCATCGCTCACTGGACTTCCTCGGTCTGCAATCTGTGGGATTGAGTGCAGAAGGACTGGGTGCCATCGCTGCAGCCCTTGGACGCAATGTCAGCTCTTCAGTGCTGTCCAGATTGTCTCTGTGTGGGAACGACATCGGGAATGCTGTCGGGGCGCAACACTTGGCCGACATCCTTACCAAGTCGCCCAAGCTGCGCAATCTCTGGATGAGCACCATAGGCATGGACGAGGAAGGAGCCGTGGTGATTGCGCAGGCCCTGGCGCATACCACTACACTGGCTGGGCTTAGAATCGGAGATCCTGCGCCCCGGAATCCAAACCGGCCCGCGCCCATGTTCCTCGTTCCATTGCTCCAAGCTTTGGTGTGGCACACCCTGGCGGATCCTCCAGCTGCTGTTTCTGGCAATCACTCCATCACACGGCTTGTCCTTGAGTGTCCGGGAGGCCAGGAGGCTGTGGAGCCGGGGCTGGGAGAAGCCCTGGCTCAGGTGCTTCGCACCAACCGGGCTCTGAAAGACCTCAGACTATCCAGCTTCTTCGTCACACGCGGATTGGGAGCTCTGCGGGAAAACAGCAGCATCACCAAACTCCTGGTGTTTCACTCGCGGCAGTCGGAGGATGATGACATGGATCCCATCCTGACCACCATCCTGGATGAGTGCAAGACTGTTGAGGAGGTTCAGATCCGGTTTGACAAGCCCTTTGGTCCGTCCAGCTTCACCAAGGCGTTTTTCAAGGGTTGCTGCAGAAAACCGCAGCATCAACAGGCTGGTGTTGGATGGCTGGGATGGCTGGACGACGAGATGTTTGAAGACCTGATTCAATCCCTGTCTACCAACACCAACACCTCAGGCTGGATCACATCTCCATCAAGGGCACCTCATGGGAAAAGCAAGGCAGGGGCGAACGTCTGGAGAAAGCGTTGGGAGCTGCGCGAGTGCAGCCGCAGCTGCGTGCGTTGCTCGCAGACTTGGAGTCCGAGTCGCCAGTGCTGCAAGAACTCCCATCTGTGGATTTGTGGGAAGCTATTTCGATTGCCTTTGCCAGGAGGCCTACAGGAGTGTCAACACCGGGGCAGTGGCAGTGGTACGTACGCCTGCGCCTGCTCACAGCTATCGGCAAATGCCGGTCGCTGAGGAAGATTCATCTGAATCCTCCGGGAGGAGGGCACTTACAGCGTGAGGGAGGTAGAGGCGCTGGCTCTGCTATCAGGCTTGCAACACAACCTTGTGCTGGAGGAGCTGAATCTGTATGGCTACAAGGGGTTTGGGAGGGCACCCTGCCTGCAGGCATTGACTGGCGTCATGGAGAGATGCTATTTCTCATTGGACTTGCTGGGTCTGCAACATCTGGGATTGAGTGCAGAAGGACTGGGTGTCATCGCTGCAGCCCTTGGACGCAACCGCAGCTCAGTGCTGTCCAGATTGTCTCTTTGTGGGAACGACATCGGGAATGCTGTCGGGCGCAACACTTGGCCGACATCCTTACCAACTCGCCCAAGCTCCGCAATCTATGGATGAGCAACATAGGCATGAACGAGGAAGGAGCCGTGGTGATTGCACAGGCCCTGGCGCATACCACTACACTGGCTGGGCTTAGAATCGGAGATCCTGCGCCCCGGAATCCAAACCAGCCCGCGCCCATGTTCCTCGTTCCATTGCTCCAAGCTTTGGTGTGGCACACCCTGGCGGATCCTCCAGCTGCTGTTTCTGGCAATCACTCCATCACACGGCTTGTCCTCGAGTGTCCGGGAGGCCAGGAGGCTGTGGAGCCGGGGCTGGGAGAAGCCCTGGCTCAGGTGCTTCACCAACCGGGCTCTGAAAGACCTCACACTATCCAGCTTCTTCGTCACACGCGGATTGGGAGCTCTGCGGGAAAACAGCAGCATCACCAAACTCCTGGTGTTCCACTCGCGGCAGTCGGAGGATGATGACATGGATCCCAACCTGACCGCCATCCTGGATGAGTGCAAGACTGTTGAGGAGGTGCAGATCCGGTTTGACAAGCCCTTTGGTCCGTCCAGCTTCACCAAGGCGTTTTTCAAGGGTTGCTGCAGAAAACCGCAGCATCAACATGCTGGTGTTGGATGGCTGGGATGGGCTGGACGACGAGATGTTTGAAGACCTGATTCAATCCCTGTCCACCAACACCAACACCCACCTCAGGCTGGATCACATCTCCATCAAGGGCACCTCATGGGAAAAGCAAGGCAGGGGCGAACGTCTGGAGAAAGCGTTGGGAGCTGCGCGAGTGCAGCCGCAGCTGCGTGCGTTGCTCGCAGACTTGGAGTCCGAGTCGCCAGTGCTGCAAGAACTCCCATCTGTGGATTTGTGGGAAGCTATTTCGATTGCCTTTGCCAGGAGGCCTACAGGAGTGTCAACACCGGGGCAGTGGCAGTGGTACGTACGCCTGCGCCTGCTCACAGCTATCGGCAAATGCCGGTCGCTGAGGAAGATTCATCTGAATCCTCCGGGAGGATGGGCACTTACAGCGTGAGGGAGGTAGAGGCGCTGGCGCTGCTATCAGGCTTGCAACACAACCTTGTGCTGGAGGAGCTGAATCTGTTGGCTACGTGGGCTTTGGGACGGCACCCTGCCTGCAGGCATTGACTGGCGTCATGGAGAGAACTATTTCTCATTGGACTTGCTGGGTCTGCAATATCTGGGATTGAGTGCAGAAGGACTGGGTGCCATCGCTGCAGCCCTTGGACGCAACCGCAGCTCAGTGCTGTCCAGATTGTCTCTTTGTGGGAACGACATCGGGAATGCTGTCGGGCGCAACATTTGGCCGACATCCTTACCAAGTCGCCCAAGCTCCGCAATCTATGGATGAGCAACATAGGCATGGACGAGGAAGGAGCCGTGGTGATTGCACAGGCCCTGGCGCATACCACTACACTGGCTGGGCTTAGAATCGGAGATCCTGCGCCCCGGAATCCAAACCAGCCCGCGCCCATGTTCCTCGTTCCATTGCTCCAAGCTTTGGTGTGGCACACCCTGGCGGATCCTCCAGCTGCTGTTTCTGGCAATCACTCCATCACACGGCTTGTCCTTGAGTGTCCAGGAGGCCAGGAGGCTGTGGAGCCGGGGCTGGGAGAAGCCCTGGCTCAGGTGCTGCGCACCAACCGTGCTCTGAAAGACCTCAGACTATCCAGCTTCTTCGTCACACGCGGATTGGGAGCTCTGAAAACAGCAGCATCACCAAACTCCTGGTGTTCCACTCGCGGCAGTCGGAGGATGATGACATGGATCCCAACCTGACCGCCATCCTGGATGAGTGCAAGACTGTTGAGCAGGTGCAGATCCGGTTTGACAAGCCCTTTGGTCCGTCCAGCTTCACCAAGGCGTTTTTCCAAGGGTTGCTGCAGAAAACCGCAGCATCAACAGGCTGGTGTTGGATGGCTGGGATGGCTGGACGACGAGATGTTTGAAGACCTGATTCAATCCTGTCCACCAACACCAACACCCACCTCAGGCTGGATCACATCTCCATCAAGGGCACCTCATGGGAAAAGCAAGGCAGGGGCGAACGTCTGGAGAAAGCGTTGGGAGCTGCGCGAGTGCAGCCGCAGCTGCGTGCGTTGCTCGCAGACTTGGAGTCCGAGTCGCCAGTGCTGCAAGAACTCCCATCTGTGGATTTGTGGGGAAGCTATTTCGATTGCCTTTGCCAGGAGGCCCACAGGGAGTGTGAACACCGGGGGCAGTGGCAGTGGTACGTACGCCTGCGCCTGCTCACAGCTATCGGCAAATGCCGGTCGCTGAGGAAGATTCATCTGAAACGTCCTCCGAGGAGGAGGGGCACTTCCAGCGTGAGGGAGGTAGAGGCGCTGGCTCTGCTATCAGGCTTGCAACACAACCTTGTGCTGGAGGAGCTGAATCTGTCTGGCTACAAGGGGTTTGGGACGGCACCTGCCTGCAGGCATTGACTGGCGTCATGAGATGCTATTTCTCATTGGACTTGCTGGGTCTGCAACATCTGGGATTGAGTGCAGAAGGACTGGGTGTCATCGCTGCAGCCCTTGGACGCAACCGCAGCTCAGTGCTGTCCAGATTGTCTCTTTGTGGGAACGACATCGGAATGCTGTCGGGCGCAACATTTGGCCGACATCCTGAGGAATTCGATCGCCCTCCGCAATCTCTGGATGAGCAATATTGGCATGGATGAGGAAGGAGCCGTGCTGATTGCAGAGGCCCTGGCGAATACCACCACCCTGATCCGTCTCAGAATCGGAGACCCTGCGCCCCGGAATCCAAGCAGCCGGCGCCCATGTTCATTGGTCCAATTCTCGAAGCTTTGGTGTGGCACACGCCAGATTCGGAGAATCAGGAGGATTGTCATCCTCCTGCTTCTAGAGCCACTTCAATCGCTCCATCAAGCTGCTTGTTCTTGAGTGCCCAGGAGGCCAGCAGGCCGTGGAGCCAGGACTGGGAGAAGCCCTGGCTCGGTGCTGCGCACCAACCGTGCTCTCACTGACCTCAGACTTGCCAGCTTCTTCGTCACACGCGGATTGGAAGCGCTACCTGAAAACAGCAGCATCACCCAACTCCAAGTGGGTCACACGCGGAATTCGGAGGATGATGACATGGATCCTATGCTGATCACGATTCTTCAGGAGTGCAAGACTGTCCAGCAGCTGCAGCTTCAGTTTTATAAGCCCTTTGGTCCATCCAGCTTCTCCAAGGCGTTTTTCCAAGGGTTGCAGGATAATCGTAGCATCAAGACGCTTGTGTTGGATGACTGCGAAGGATTGGATGACTACATGTTCCAGAACTTGATGCGGTCTCTGGGACGCAACTGCAACAACGTCCTGGAGAACATTTCTATCAAGAAAACAACCTGGGAAAGCGAAGGCAAAGGAATATACATCCAGAATGCTCTCTCAAGGAACATGCAGAAGAAGCGCTGCTCCGCAGGGTAGGTGCCCAAGCCAGTAGCTAGGTAACCCTGTCCTGATTTGTATCTACAGTCAGAACCCACAAACTCAGATGTATACTGACCCCTTCTCACTTGTGCAGGTTCGGAAGAAGTGCCACCGCCGGTCACGGCAACTGTGGCAACCTCTGATGCCGCAGCAGGTAATGAAACTACATGAATCCATGATTTGATCCAACCACTTCCAAGCTGTTGTTGTTGTTGCAACTAGTTTGAATGCCTGTACCGAATGCACCACTTGATGCTGCTGCCGGCAGGCAGTCTGGTGATTGACTGATTGGGTGTTTTTGTTTTCACCACAATTTCCAGTTGCTGTTCCTGAGGAGCTCAGTGCCCTGCTTGCCGAGCTCGACTCACCTTCGCCCACACTCAGTAGTCTTCCTCGTGTGAAAGCGTTTGGGCACCTGTTCAAGAGGGACGTGGAACATCCACAGGTGGAACTTGAACTGCGCCTGCGCCTTATGAAGGCTATCGGAAATGCCCCACACTCAGATTCATAGATCTCGACCCTCTTGGGCGTCGAAATTACAGGGTGACGGTGGCAGAGGCGACGGCGCTGCTGGAAGGCCTGAGCTCGAATGCAATAGTGGAAGAGCTGGACTTGAGTGGCTTCCTTGGTTTTGGAACAGGTGAAGTCTGCGCTGCAATCGCCGCTATCTTGCAATCCAGCCGCACCTTGCAATTTCTGAATATGGGATACACTGGCATGACTGTCGAAGGACTGGCTTGCATTGCCCTGTACTGCGACATAATCGCAGCACTGTGCTTCGCACCTTGTATCTTTCTGGAAACACGACTGTGGGAGAAGGTGTTGGAGCTCAACACCTGGCTGATATCCTGACCAGCACTCCCGCTCTTCGCAACCTGGGGATGTGGGATACAGGGATGGATGAGGCGGGAGCATTGATGATAGGGGATGCTCTGGCTCAGAACACCACACTTGACTGGCTGACATAGGATTCAATCAAGCGTGGAGGCCAAAGCAGGCAGGGATGTTGGCCACGCTGTTAGCTCGAGCATTCACCCTGGCATGCTGGACGCAGACCAGGAGGCTGAAGGTGTTGCTCCCAAGCTTCCTTCTGTTAACGAGTCTGTCACACATCTCCAGCTGGAAGTATGGGAGCAGGACAGCAGCCTGTCATCGCTGAGTTGGGAGAAGCTGTGGCCGCATGCTGCGGTCGAACATGACTTTAAGGCATCTCGATGTATGTAGCTGCTTTATAAGCCAGGATTGGATGACTACATGTTCCAGAACTTGATGCGGTCTCTGGGACGCAACTGCAACAACGTCCTGGAGAACATTTCATCAAGAAAACAACCTGGGAAAGCGAAGGCAAAGGAATATACATCCAGAATGCTCTCTCAAGGAACATGCGCAGAAGCGCTGCTCCGCAGGGTAGGTGCCCAAGCCAGTAGCTAGGTACCCTTGTCCTGATTTGTATCTACAGTCAGAACCCACAAACTCAGATGTATACTGACCCCTTCTCACTTGTGCAGGTTCGGAAGAAGTGCCACCACCGGTCACGGCAACTGTGGCAACCTCTGATGCCGCAGCAGGTAATGAACTACATGAATCCATGATTTGATCCAACCACTTCCAAGCTGTTGTTGTTGTTGCAACTAGTTTGAATGCCTGTACCGAATGCACCACTTGATGCTGCTGCCGGCAGGCAGTCTGATGATTGACTGATTGGCTGTTTTTGTTTTCACCACAATTTCCAGTTGCTGTTCCTGGGGAGCTCAGTGCCCTGCTTGCCGAGCTCGACTCACCTTCGCCCACACTCAGTAGTCTTCCTCGTGTGAAAGCGTTTGGGCACTTGTTCAAGAGGGACGTGGAACATCCACAGGTGGAACTTGAACTGCGCATGCGCCTTATGAAGGCTATCGGAAATGCCCCACACTCAGATTCATAGATCTCGACCCTCTTGGGCGTCGAAATTACAGGGTGACGGTGGCAGAGGCGACGGCGCTGCTGGAAGGCCTGAGCTCGAATGCAATAGTGGAAGAGCTGGACTTGAGTGGCTTCCTTGGTTTTGGAACAGGTGAAGTCTGCGCTGCAATCGCCGCTATCTTGCAATCCAGCCGCACCTTGCAATTTCTGAATATGGGATACACTGGCATGACTGTCGAAGGACTGGCTTGCATTGCATGCGACATAATCGCAGCACTGTGCTTCGCACCTTGTATCTTTCTGGAAACACGACTGTGGGAGAAGGTGTTGGAGCTCAACACCTGGCTGATATCCTGACCAGCACTCCCGCTCTTCGCAACCTGGGGATGTGGGATACAGGGATGGATGAGGCGGGAGCATTGATGATAGGGGATGCTCTGGCTCAGAACACCACACTTGACTGGCTGACATAGGATTCAATCAAGCGTGGAGGCCAAAGCAGGCAGGGATGATGGCCACGCTGTTAGCTCGAGCATTCACCCTGGCATGCTGGACGCAGACCAGGAGGCTGAAGGTGTTGCTCCCAAGCTTCCTTCTGTTAACGAGTCTGTCACACATCTCCAGCTGGAAGTATGGGAGCAGGACAGCAGCCTGTCATCGCTGAGTTGGGAGAAGCTGTGGCCGCATGCTGCGGTCGAACATGACTTTAAGGCATCTCGATGTATGTAGCTGCTTTATAAGCCAGGGATTGGAGGGCTGTGTGACAACAGCAGCGTTATCCGTGTGTGACAACAGCAGCGTTATCCGTGTGACAGTCCGACATGGTAGCTCTAGTGCTAAGGAGGACTACTGCAAGCTGATGCCAATCCTGCAGAGTGCCAGACAGTGGAAAAGTTTACAATTAGCTCAGAACAGTTTGGGACCTTTGGGATCATCCGACCTCCAAGACGTTTTCAAATCGTTGCAGGACAATCGTTACCTCAACAGGTTGGTGTTGGATGGCTGGAAAGGGTTGGACGACAATATGTTCCAAGACCTGTTGCGGGCTCTGCAAGTGAACACCAATTTGAAGAGTATATCGTTCGAGAACACTGTGTGGAAAAGTCAGGAAAAGGAGCTGCAGTGGATGAACTACTACGCCAAAACAGGGAATACCGGAAAGCTCTGGCAGGGCTCCAACAATGCCAGTGAAATCATGTCGCCTCGTACTTTGTGGATTTCCATATGCAGGTGACCCATGCTGAACCCAAAGTTTGTACATCCTCAAATGGCTAGTTTGTGTCAGACTTCACTGCAGTTGTTTCGGTCTTTCACTACAGCTGTTTTCTTGTCTTTATTGCCGTTGTTTTCGTCTCCAGAGTGCAAACGGTGGTAAATGTTGCTGTTTCAGGAAAACCACGATACGGAATACGTTGATGAGTATGCAAACACACGAAAACGATGTTGAGATGGAGGGTGAAACGATTTCAGCACATACCTCGAACCCTTGGGTTTGAGGTTGAGGTGATAAAAGATGGTCCAGCCTTGAGAATTACCGTTTGGGATCTTGCAGGGCACCGGGAGTTTCATGCTCTTCACGATTTCGTCTTTCCTGCTGTAAACAACTCTTCTCTCTTCTTGTGTGTCTATAACCCGTTCAAATTTGGTGGTAATTATTCAAGTGCGGAAATGAAGGATAGAAAGGATTTTCGAGATGAATTTATTTATTGGCTTAAATTTATTGCTTCCAACTCGCGGTTAGCTCAACAGGTGAAACCTTATGTTCATGTGGTGGTAACATTTGGTGACAAGCTTGAAGGTAGGATGTCTTCGTTGCACGGAGGAAGTGTTGGTGATGAAGAAAAGTTCATGGCTGTTGTGGAAACATCCAATGAACCCACTTTCATCAATGGACAGAGTTGGAAAGATGTGTATGCACTACGCAGCCTTATAGAGGAAAAGCTACGCCAGCTTGTCAACATTGGCCCCAATTCCCAATATTTGTGAGCAGACCGTATACATGTACAAAGATGGGCTGAGGATCAACAAGGTATGCCAATCATTTCTGTTGAGAAGTTTAGTGAGTTGTTTCATAGCACATGTAAGGCGGCAATAGGGCATCCACTCATCTCAGAGGATTACACAAGTTATCTTAGAGACCTCATGGACAAAGAGGATAGTTGGAAAGTAGTAGCATCATATCTCAAGGATTCAGGGGAGATCATATATTTCCAGGCGTCGCGACTTATGGTCATCAACCTCCGATGGTTAGGAATGGGCGTTTTTGGTCAGCTGATTAGTATATTTGGTGAACCGGACAATAGGCGAGATTGGCTTCAAGTTCAAAATGGGTTTATCAGCAAATATGGGTTAAGTAGCCTTTTAAAAATGTCTTTGAACAAGGTAGGGCTTGATGAAACCATTGTGAGTGAGGAACAATTCATCCAATTGATGCTTGAGTTGCACCTTTGCCACGAAAGCAGAGATGAGGAAGGAGAAGGGCGTTATTTTGTTCCAATATGTACGTGTAAAGCAGATGTGTCGGGAGTTGACCTTGAGGTATGGCCTTCGCACGGTGGTAATCTTCATGATTACATCTTTATGGGTTTGCGTCTACAATGTGATGATCAAGATTGTACATTCCTCACACCAGGATTTTTCCCTAGGTTACAGGTTCGTAACTTTTCTCAAGTTGGCTATCTTTTTCTTTATGTCCTTGGAAACTTCTTCTTTTGTGTATTATTTTTATTGATTGTTAACTAGTCTCATTGTTCCTATATATTGTAGGTACTTTTATACACATATTGTTTGTCAAAAGGCTGGGTTGATGAGGAAAGACCAATTGATTCAGGAATAAAATTGGAGTCTAATGTCCTTTTAATATCTGCAGAGGCACTAGATATCTTTGTGGAATTTAATGCTGAATTGGTTGCTACATAGATATATCTTGGCCCGATCTACTCAAGGCTATTTAGAGTCCATGTCATTTTGAAGGAACATATTGTATCTGATTCGGGCATTTTGTGCTTCGTATGAGGGTTGTGCAGGTTACATTGGTTGAAGGTGTTCTTCGACATGAATGTGTGGCATCCCTCACTCTATGCAGACATAGGAGACACGAGTGTATCCTGACAGATAAGCTAGTCAAAGCGGTGGCTGCTGCAAAGGACCGATGCTATGCTCACTACACGCAGTCTTGGAGAGCTGTCTTCGATGGCAGCACCGAGCTCGACACTCATTTTAAAGGCCAACATAGAGTATGCAACCGTGGTGGATGGTCATGTCATTCTGGGACAAAAAGAGGACCTTGCTAGAGCCGAAGCAGAGTTCCAAGGTTCGAAGCTCTCAATCCTGTGAATAGTCTGTTTCTTGCTGGATGTCCTTGTTCCGCACATGTAGTTTTTCAGTAGCATTACAAGCTGTTTTCTTCTGGTACTTATTGCGGGATCAAAATCTAGCGGAGAAAAGATGTTGAAACTTCTACACATATTGTTTGTCTATAACCCGTTCAAATTTGGTGGTAATCTTCATGAAAGAGCCTATTGTTGGGAGTACTTATCCTAACCATGGTGTAGAAGGAGGAAAACGAAGAGGTTTGGCAATGATTGTGAGTATGGAAGAGGACGGACACAGAGGCTAGACGATGACTTAAGCTCTTTTGAGACTTTGGCATTTGATACTATATATTGGCCCGATCTACTCAAGGCTATTTAGAGTCCATGTCATTTTGAAGGAACATATTGTATCTCGATTCGGGCATTTTGTGCTTCGTATGAGGGTTGTGCAGGTTACATTGGTTGAAGGTGTTCTTCGACATGAATGTGTGGCATCCCTCACTCTATGCGAGACATAGGAGACACGAGTGTATCCTGAGATAAGCTAGTCAAAGCGGTGGCTGCAAAGGACCGATGCTATGCTCACTACACGCAGCCTTGGAGAGCATGATGGCACACCCAGCTCGACACTCATTTTAAAGGCCAACATAGAGTATGCAACGTGGTGGATGGTCATGTCATTTTGGGACAAAAAGAGGACCTTGCTAGAGCCAAGCGAGTTCCAAGGTTGAAGCTCTCAATCCTGTGAATAGTCTTTCTTCTTGCTGGATGTCCTTGTTCCGCACATGTAGTTTTTGTAGCATTACACAAGGCTGTTTTCTTGTTAACTCGAGGTACTTATTGCGGGATCAAAATCTAGCGGAGAAAAGATGTTGAAACTTCTTCTTGTTTGTCTATAACCCGTTCAAATTTGGTGGTAATCTTCATGAAAGAGCCTATTGTTGGGAGTACTTATCCTAACCATGGTGTAGAAGGAGGAAAACGAAGAGGTTTGGCAATGATTGTGAGTATGGAAGAGGACAGACTGGAGGAGCTATAGCAGGCGACTTGAAGCTCTTTTGAGACTTTGGCATTTGATACTATATTAGTGGGAGTTCCGAGAGTGTGAAAGCACGATTTAGGGCTGAAACTCTACCTAGCTAAGGACGATTGCTTTCATGTTGCATCAATGCTCATGGGGGATTGAAGAAGATGGCGACATTATCATAAGTGGAGCACGGCGGAGAAGCTATATATTGATGATGACATCTTGAAGCCCATCTCGAATCCACGTGGTTGAGAGACAAGCCCAAGGTGTTTTGATCAATGCTTGTCGAGCCGTAGCCTTATCACAAGCGAGAAGGCTAAGGACTCTAAAGTTGAGAGTAGCCAAATTATGAGCAAGAGAGCCGGAGAAGTCCGATTCCCGATTCGTGAAGGATTGTCTCATCTTCTTCTCGACAAGTCATGGACAATCCTTAGAGATGTTGAGAAAGGCACATACTTTATCACGCTTTGATGAAAGCCATCATTGGTCTCAAGAAGGGATGATGTGTAGATTTTAACATCGATTGCCGAGGTCACGGAGAGAGAAGTCAAGCTCCCAAGTGAAGTAGGAAGCCGCTAGAAGAGATCCCGTGTCAGTTGTACTCCACACTCACAAAAAGCTTTGCTGGTCTTTACCGTAAGTTCACTCACGGAGTTCGGTGTGGCCATGTTCCTTCATCCGTAACAGTTGTAATAGAATCATCGTTCCCAACAAGACACTAATGGTGTAAGAAATTGCTTCTAATGCGGCCTTCTCATTTGTCTTTTTGCTCATTTCTTGCTCTGGCTCGCACACAATTTGGAGAAACGACTCTCATCCGTGGATGAACCTGTAGGTGAGAGCTCATGGACTTTAGGGAGGAAAGAACAAGGGAGTTATGGAGTCAGTGCACTTTGGTTTCAAGCAAATCCAGATGTAAGCGTTCCTCGATCGAATGACTTCTAATCCTTGCATACTAGATGTGTGTTCCATCTTGACCCAGGCGACGGGATGTCCCTCACTCAAATCGCGTCGAGGATTGCCTTTCTTTCACGATGAGAAAAGACAAAGCGCGGACGGTAGCTCACGAGTGGTGCCCAACCCTCGTCTCCGTGTTAGGGCTATGATATTGATGATGACATGCATCACCGACAAGACAAACATGATGAGGACAACACAAACTAACATTGTTAGTTTGTGTTGTCCCTCACAATCTTGGTGACAACAGAAAGTCTGCCGTTCAAGACTTTGAATAGAGGTTCCGCTTAGAGTAAATGGCGAGGTCAGGAACTTGCTTTGTGCTGAAGTTTTAGTTTCTAGATGACACTTAAGTGTGCTTGGAATCGTTTGTCTGGAATTTTACAACTGTTGTCGAGCTTGATCGAGGTTGAAGGTGAGATCAATCACCTCAAGGAGGAGCAAAACCGTGGTGGATGGTCATGTCTTGAAGAGCAAGAGAGCCGGAGAAGCTATATGTTGATGATGACATCTTGAAGCCCATCTCGAATCCACGTGGTTGAGAGACAAGCCCTTTGGTCCGTCCAGCTTCTTCGTCACACGCGGTGCTTCTACCTTCATGGGTAGCGATATGATCAGATAATCGCCATGTCTATTATGTACCTCTAGACATTCAACACCATGAAGATCGGGTCTCCCTTTTCTCTCAAAGAAGAAAAAGGTTGCCAAGTTATTGAAAATAGATAACTCTATGATTTTTATGATGATACCGAAGTCGTTTTGAGATATGATTTCATCTTGTTTTATTTCATCTATTATATCCAATTTGCCTCGATCTAGATAAAGCCGCCGTAATCAATTAGCAAGGGTCAACGTTTACGTGAATTACTTAAGCAATCTTAATCGCTCCTCTTGTGGAAGAACAAGTAGCCACTATTTATACCCGAGTAAATGGATATTCGGATGTATTGGAAGTAGAATAAATAAAGAAATTTCTTGTTCAATTATGTGAATATTTAATACCAAATAAACTTCAATTTGTTGAGTATTCCTAGATAAATTCCTTGAAGAGCAAGGCGACCACATTTTCCGGTATTCCTTATTGTTAAGCGCTTCATACAAAGGCTCTCCACACCAAGAGCATGTTAGAGGAGTCCTGTAAAGCACATCAAGCGGGGAGCTGCCCGTCCGTTTTATTTTCTCTGCCCCGCTAGTTAGTTCCTTCTTTTTCACCCTTCTTCTTGCTAGTCAAGCGCTTTATGGGACAATAACTTTCCATCGACCTTCCGATGTTTTGGCCGTGTTGTTGCAACACAATGGGCAAATGTATCCATCGTTGAAAATGTTCACAGTATGACTCGGCAGTATCCCTACCCTTGTTTAGTAGGTAGTATTTGAATAACTTATATTGTTATTTTACAACCATAGCTTTTATAAGGGTTTAAATTTTTTGGCGGGAAAAGGTTTACAATGGTTTGAATTTTTTGGCGGGAAAAGGTTTACAACTGTTTGAATTTATAGGGGGAAATATTTACAACTATGGAAACCATTATAATGGTTTGAAGTTTTTTGGGGGGAATATTTACAACGATTTGAATTTTTTGTGGGGAAATATTTACAACGATACAAACCATTTATAACAGAATTTACACCGGTTCATAAGTCCTAAATACTTAACTAAAGTATTTAATTGTGGTTAATAGAACCCCAGATATAATACCAGAGTTAATATACTATGGTCACTTAACCTCAGTATAATGACTATGATTAGCCTATACAATATGATCGTATAAAATACTTATATACTATACGTAGGAATATATACATCTAAATATATACACTTTGAGACAATTACAATACAGATTATTAAGGGGTATTTACAATAGTCATTCTACCGTTGTAGATATTTTCATTCTACAGGTGTTTCATGGAAAAATGGAAACCATTGGAAACACATGGAATGGTGTTCCCCCAAAATGCAAATTACATTCATGGAAATGAATTCCATGTGTTTATGGAAAAATGTGTCGTTTAAATGTGACATCTTGGAATGCCATGGTCTTGGGGTACCACCAGATGAGTTGTGGTGTGGAGGCTGCTGCTGTTGTGGTCAATGATGCAAGACAAGGGTCAAGGGTGCAAGACCTGGGTCAAGGATTCAAGAGAAGGGTCAAGTCCCGAATGGGACAACATGTGCTGGTGAGAGCCACCGACGCCGGCCGATGTCAGTCACAACAAAACTTGGATGTGATTTGTAGGAAGGAAACACGCTTGTGGATGCGTATGCAAAATGTGGGGACCTCAGGAATGAGTCAAATGCTTGAAGACTTGCCTCTCAAAAGTAATGTGGTTCCGGGGCACACCATGATCTTGGGGTACACCTCCCAGATCCACAAGGCTGAACAGGAAGCTCTGCTCCTGTACTCACAGATGCAGCAGGAAGGTGTGGTCCCGAATTACCGCACATATGCTGTTGTCCTTAAAGCTTGCCGTAGCCTGGCAGCATGGGGTGGGCGAAATGGTGGGCATGCACTTGGATCAAGTGTGAGAGAGCAATGCCTGCGAACTGTGAAAGCTGTCCATTCCGATGTTGTGAAGGGTAAGTGCAAGTCGGACGTGTTTGTGGCCAACATGCTTGTGGATGCATACTCAAAGTGTGGAAGTGTAGAAGATGCTAGACACGTGTTTGATAACATGCCTGTCCGTAGTGTGGTTTCTTGGACTGCCATGATTTTGGGGTACGCCCATATGCACAAGGGTGAGGAGGCTTTGAAGTTGTACATGGAGATGCGACGAGCAGGTGTTGTTCCCAACGAGAGAACATATGTGGGTGCGCTTAAGGCCTGCAGTACCATGGCAGAGTTGGGAGCTGATGGCGTATCTCCCAAACGCCAGTTTCTGGAACCTCTTGTGAGAGCCATCCACCAAGATGTCAAGAAGGCGAGGTTGGAGCCAAATGTGTTTGTGGGGAACATGCTGGTGGATGCTTATGCAAAATGCAGGAGCCTGGAGACTGCCAGGCAGGTGTTTGAGGACATGTCTTACCGCAATGTAGTGGTATGGAATACGATGATCTTTGGTTACTCCCAGCAAGCGGGGAAGGGTGAAGAAGCTGCTGCTGTTGTGGTCAATGATGCAAGACAAGGGTCAAGGGTGCAAGACCTGGGTCAAGGATTCAAGAGAAGGGTCAAGTCCCGAATGGGACAACATGTGCTGGTGAGAGCCACCGACGCCGGCCGATGTCAGTCACAACAAAACTTGGATGTGATTTGTAGGAAGGAAACACGCTTGTGGATGCGTATGCAAAATGTGGGGACCTCCAGGAATGAGTCAAATGCTTGAAGACTTGCCTCTCAAAAGTAATGTGGTTCCGGGGCACACCATGATCTTGGGGTACACCTCCCAGATCCACAAGGCTGAACAGGAAGCTCTGCTCCTGTACTCACAGATGCAGCAGGAAGGTGTGGTCCCGAATTACCGCACATATGCTGTTGTCCTTAAAGCTTGCCGTAGCCTGGCAGCATGGGGTGGGCGAAATGGTGGGCATGCACTTGGATCAAGTGTGAGAGCAATGCCTGCGAACTGTGAAAGCTGTCCATTCCGATGTTGTGAAGGGTAAGTGCAAGTCGGACGTGTTTGTGGCCAACATGCTTGTGGATGCATACTCAAAGTGTGGAAGTGTAGAAGATGCTAGACACGTGTTTGATAACATGCCTGTCCGTAGTGTGGTTTCTTGGACTGCCATGATTTTGGGGTACGCCCATATGCACAAGGGTGAGGAGGCTTTGAAGTTGTACATGGAGATGCGACGAGCAGGTGTTGTTCCCAACGAGAGAACATATGTGGGTGCGCTTAAGGCCTGCAGTACCATGGCAGAGTTGGGAGCTGATGGCGTATCTCCCAAACGCCAGTTTCTGGAACCTCTTGTGAGAGCCATCCACCAAGATGTCAAGAAGGCGAGGTTGGAGCCAAATGTGTTTGTGGGGAACATGCTGGTGGATGCTTATGCAAAATGCAGGAGCCTGGAGACTGCCAGGCAGGTGTTTGAGGACATGTCTTACCGCAATGTAGTGGTATGGAATACGATGATCTTTGGTTACTCCCAGCAAGCGGGGAAGGGTGAAGAAGCTCTGCTGCTCTACAAACAGATGCAACAAGGTGGTGTGGTAGCTGATTCCCGAACATATGTCGGTGCGCTTCAGGCTTGCGGTGCCATTGCAGAACAGGAGAGAAACGAGGGTGACGGAGTTCGTGTCACAAAACAGTGCCTGGAAACCGTGACAACCATCCACAGACATGTCTTGAAGAGGAAGTTGGAGTCCGATGTATTTGTAGCAACCATGCTGGTGGACGTGTATGCCAAATGTGGAAGCCTGGAGAAGGCCAGGAAGTTGTTCGAAAACATGCCTCACCGTGATGCGGTTTCATGGAATGCCATGATCTTGGGATATGCTCAGATGCAGGAGCCTCAAGAGGCCCTGAACCTGTACGAGTTGATGAGACAGGAATCCGTGGTTCCTGACGACCGCACTTATGTTGCTGTTCTGAAGGCTTGCTGCACCCTTGCCCAACAAGTAGGGGACAGAAAAATGCATTGCCTGCAGACAGTGGCACGCATCCATGGCGATGTGGGCAAAGGACGGTTTGATTCCAACGTGTTTGTCGCAAACATGCTCGTAAATGCGTATGCAAAATGTGGGAACCTGGAGAAGGCCCGGCTGGTGTTTGACAAGATCCCTCATCGTGATGTGGTGGCTTGGACTGCCATGGTTTTAGGGTATGCCCAGATGGACAAGGGTGAAGAAGCTTTGCACCTGTACTCGCAGATGCAACAGGAAGGTGTCCTGCCAAACGAGCGCACATTCGTGGCTGCCCTGACAGCCTGCAGCAGCGTGGCTGGACTGGAGAAGGGAAGCAAATCCACGCTCAGATCCGCGAAGCCGGTGTGGATCTCTGCGCCTCCTCCCATGTGGCCAACAGTCTGATCGACATGTATGGCAAGTGCTCCAGCATGGTGGATGCGCGGAAGGTGTTCGACGCCATTGCCACTAACGACATCGTCGCATGGAACGCGTTGCTGTTAGGGTACGCGAAGCAAGGGCAGAGCGAGGCTGTGTTCCAATTGTTGGAGAGGATGAAGCAGGAGGAATCCATCCCAACGACATCACCTTCCTCGGCGTGCTCATGGTATGCAGTCATGTCGGCCTGATGGACACCGGCCAGAAGTTCTTGGATGCCATGAGCAGAGATTACGGCATAGATCCCTCGATCCAGCACCTCAACTGCATGGTGGATCTCCTCGGCCGCGCAGGCCGCATCCACCAAGCCATGGCCATGGTCCGCAGCATGCCCTTCCCGGCTGACATGTCCGTGTGGCGGAGCATCCTCAGCGCCTGCCAGAAGTGGCGAGCCGTGGAGCTCGGAAGGCGGGCCTTCGAATGCGCTGTTCGGCTGGATGCACGAGACGCTGCGCCGTACGTCTTCATGGCCAACATCTATCTTGCTGCCGGCATGCCGGCCATGGCGGATAAGGTTCAGGCACGGCGTGCGATGGCGCAGGCGTGGAAGGAGCCGGGGCGCAGCTGGTGGATGGACGGGACCGGAAGGTGCATGTTTTCTGGTGGCGGATGCTGGACATCCCGAGAGCGAGGGCATCTACGCCAAATTAGACGACATTGTTGCCTCTCTTCGCCGAAACCTGATTTCGTGTAGAAACTTTTCCTTCAGTGCTTCTCCGTTCGTGACGAAAGGAGGTCACGGAAGGAGAAGCATCAAACGGCATAGTTTCTTCCCGCCTCCTTCGAGTTCTTCTTTTCGTCCTCTTTGGCTGTCGGAGCTTTCGTCGAGGTGCTGGCTATGGCGGCGGAGGAAGGAAGGCGCGGCCGGGGTGCTGCTGGCGGTGCGGGTGAGCGAGCACCTGGAGGAGGCGCTGGAGAGCAGGTACGCGCTGCACCGGCTGTACGCGGTGCCATTGAGGAGGCGGAGCGGGCGGAGTGGCTTGGCGCCATCGCTCCGGCGGTGCGCGCGGTGGCTGGGATGGGCTGGACGACGAGATGTTTAAAGACCTGATTCAATCCCTGTCTACCAACACCACAGGCTGGAGCACAACTCCATCAAGGGCACCTCATGGGAAAAGCAAGGCAAGGGCGAAGGTTTGGTGAAAGTGTTGAGAGGCATTCCGAGTGCAGCCGCAGCTGCGTGCGTTGCTCGCAGACTTGGAGTCCGACTCGGCAACGCGGCAGGAACTGCCATCTGTGGATTTGTGGGGAAGCTACCTTAATTGCGATTGCCAGGACGGTGAATGTCAACACCGCGAGGAGTGGCACTGGGCGGTGCGCTTGCGCCTGCTCACAGCCATGGGCAGATGCCGTACGCTCAGGAAGATTCAACTCAATCCTCTGTGGAAGAGGGTCACAGCGTGAGGCAGGACGAGTCGGTCGCGCTGCTCTCAGGCTTGCAACACAACCTTGTGCTGGAGGAGCTGAATCTGTTTGGCTACAAGGGTTTTGGGACGGCAGCAGCCTGCCTGGAGGCACTGAGTGCCGTCATCCACAGAACTCACCGCTAATTGGCCTTCCTCGGTCTGCAATCTGTGGGATTGACTCCAAAAGGCCTGGGTGCCATCGCTGCAGCCCTTGGACGCAATGTCAGCTCTTCAGTGCTGTCCAGATTGTCTCTGTGTGGGAACGACATCAGGAATGCTGTCGGGGCGCAACACTTGGCCGACATCCTTACCACGTCGCCCAAGCTGCGCAATGTCTGGATGAGCAACATTGGCATGGACGAGGAAGGAGCCGTGGTGATTGCGCAGGCCCTGGCGCATACCACTACACTGGCTGGGCTTAGAATCGGAGATCCTGCGCCCCGGAATCCAAACCGGCCGCGCCCATGTTCCTCGTTCCATTGCTCCAAGCTTTGGTGTGGCACACCCTGGCGGATCCTCCAACTGCTGTTTCTGGCAATCACTCCATCACACGGCTTGTCCTTGAGTGTCCGGGAGGCCAGGAGGCTGTGGAGCCGGGGTTGGGAGAAGCCCTGGCTCAGGTGCTTCGCACCAACCGGGCTCTGAAAGACCTCACACTATCCAGCTTCTTCGTCACACGCGGATTGGGAGCTCTGCGGGAAAACAGCAGCATCACCAAACTCCTGGTGTTCCACTCGCGGCAGTCGGAGGATGATGACATGGATCCCAACCTGACCGCCATCCTGGATGAGTGCAAGACTGTTGAGGAGGTGCAGATCCGGTTTGACAAGCCGTTTGGTCCGTCCAGCTTCACCAAGGCGTTTTTCCAAGGGTTGCTTCAGAAAAACCGCAACATCAACAGGCTGGTGTTGGATGGCTGGGATGGGCTGGACGACGAGATGTTTGAAGACCTGATTCAATCCCTGTCTACCAACACCAACACCCACCTCAGGCTGGATCACATCTCCATCAAGGGCACCTCATGGGAAAAGCAAGGCAGGGGCGAACGTCTGGAGAAAGCGTTGGGAGCTGCGCGAGTGCAGCCGCAGCTGCGTGCGTTGCTCGCAGACTTGGAGTCCGAGTCGCCAGTGCTGCAAGAACTCCCATCTGTGGATTTGTGGGAAGCTATTTCGATTGCCTTTGCCAGGAGGCCTACAGGAGTGTGAACACCGGGGCAGTGGCAGTGGTACGTACGCCTGCGCCTGCTCACAGCTATCGGCAAATGCCGGTCGCTGAGGAAGATTCATCTGAATCCTCCGGGAGGATGGGCACTTACAGCGTGAGGGAGGTAGAGGCGCTGGCGCTGCTATCTGGCTTGCAACACAACCTTGTGCTGGAGGAGCTTAATTTGCTTGGCTACGTGGGCTTTGGGACGGGACCCTGCCTGCAGGCATTGACTGGCGTCATGGAGATGCTATTTCTCATTGGACTTGCTGGGTCTGCAATATCTGGGATTGAGTGCAGAAGAACTGGGTGTCATCGCTGCAGCCCTTGGACGCAACCGCAGCTCAGTGCTGTCCAGATTGTCTCTTTGTGGGAACGATATCGGGAATGATGTCGGGGCGCAACATTTGGCCGACATCCTGAGGAATTCGATCGCCCTCCGCAGTCTCTGGATGAGCAATATTGGCATGGACGAGGAAGGAGCCGTGCTGATTGCAGAGGCCCTGACGAGTACCACCACCCTGATCCGTCTCAGAATCGGAGACCCTGCGCCCCGGAATCCGAAGCAGCCGGCGCCCATGTTCATTGGTCCAATTCTCGAAGCTTAGGTATGGCACACGCCGGATTTGGAGAATCCCCAGGAGGCCAGCAGGCCGTGGAGCCGGGACTGGGAGAAGCCCTGGCTCGGGTGCTGCGCACCAACCGTGCTCTCACTGACCTCAGACTTGTGCAACAACTGAGGCCCCCAGCAGCACAGCATTTGACGGCGAGCATAGACGCATGGGAACAAGTTAGAACTCATCCTGGAAGTCAGCCGTCAGTGTGTCAACCTTCAGGCTCTCAACATGGAGTTGATTCTTCGGACTTGTAGAAGTCAGCAGAGCAATGCATGTCTGCAACTACCGGTGGTGAGGAACTGCCGACCTGGCACCTCCTGATGTTGCAAATCACTGCATGATGCATTCTTTGACAGATGCTATATGCTTGGTTTGGTTGCAGCGGAGGCATCTGGGCAGGCACGATGGCGGGAGAAGTCGCTGGCTAACTCTCCGCTGTGATGCCGGTTCATGTCAGATAAGGTAAATTGGGCACTTGTGGTGGTGATGCTCATGTGTTTGCACTGTTTGGGGCTGGTGTTTTGATCACGCCCCAATGCAGGCAGCCCCAAGTTCGTGTAATGGGTACACAGCACAGCAAGGGAGGTAAACCACGTGAAGAGGAACATCCGAGTAAGGAGTAAGGCCGTTGAGGTCCTGGACCTTCTGGTGCAGCCAGGGTGGTATGTACACGTCCGCATCTTTCTTCCATCAGGTCATCAAGAGGTGCATTGCACACAAAGATCTGGGTGCTGGCAGGGGTGTGCATACCCTGATTGTCAGAAGTGGGTATGTGGCAGCAGATTCTTGGCTAATCACGTCATCGCGTGTATGCTGCCTATGGGAGGTTGGAGGATGCGTTGCAGGTTTTGAATGGATTGGCTGCTCCCAATGCTTATTCGTGGTCCTCCAGAGTTGAGGCACATGTTGACAATGGACAGGCCAGGCAGGCAATCGAGATCTATTTGAGGATGGAACAGTCATCCCTATGTTGGCAGCTAATCTTCTGTTTGTGGCAGCACTTAAGGCTTGTGCCAGTGCAGAAGATCTGACATCAGGCAGACAGGTCCATTCCGATGTCCTGAGTAGTGTGCTTGAGCCTGATGTGTTTGTTGGGAGCTGCCTGGTGGAAATGTATGCAAGATGTGGGAGGTTGGATGATGCTCGCACAATCTTTGACAAGTTGGACTCGAGAAACGTGGTCACATGGAATACGGTGCTTGGAGGGTATGCTCAGGGTGGGCGTGGGCAAGAAGCCCTTGCGCTCTATGCAAGTATGCAAGAGGAGGAATCCACCTGCCTGACCATGTCACGTTTTGTGCCTCCTCAAAGCATGTGCTAGCAGTGGAACACGACACCAGGAAGGCAGCTTCATTCACAAATACAGGAAGCAGGTGTCGGATCTGAGGTGATGGTGGGAGCTGCCTCATAGATATGTATGCAAGATGTGGAAGCTTGGATGATGCCCGGACTGCCTTTGACAACATGACCAGAAGAAATGTGGTGACCTGGAACGTGATGCTCGCAAGATATGCTGATGGTGGGCTAGGTGAAGAAGCCCTGTCTCTTTATGCAACTATGCAACAGGAGGGCGTTACTTCAGCAGATCACGTAACTTTGTGTGCCTTCTGAAAGCATGTAAAAGCATCAGGGCATTGGAGCAGGGAAGGCAGCTACATGACCAGGTTCAGGAGATGGGCTGCAAGTTGACGTGGTCATTTCAGCTGCCTGGTGGACATGAATGCAAAGTGTGGGAGCTGAGAGGATGCCCGCAGGGTGTGACTGCCATTGCTTCTGGGAAGCTACGTGCATCCACGACTTGCTCCAAAGACAGCTCACCTTGGGAGCATCACGTGGCAGAGGAATATACCTGTTCTACAAAGCAGTCTTAGTGAGATGAAAGAGCATCGCTTGACGGGGTCAAGAGGAACGTGCCTCATGTTCTGAAGTTCTGGAGAGCATCAGACAGTGTACGGATTGGGGCTGGACATCTCGCTTCCTTTCACGGAAGAGCCATCTTCATGGACGAAAGAGAGAGTGCAGCGCTCCTGAGGCTGACAGCCACTCACAAGGCATCCGACAAAGCACAGAAAAATGTCGTCCGAAACCACTGGTGTCAGGAATGCCTTGTCGTGCAAAGTCCACAGTGTAGACAGGTTGGGAACAAGTAGCTAGAGGCGCCTTTGCAGGCGTGCAGAAGTTGCTCCACTGCATGCTTCTCCGCGCCGCTGGCCAGCACTGGCCAGCAGAAGTGGATTCGAATCTCCCAATCACACTTGCACGCTTTTCGTTGCAACTTGCAAGAGCCCACATTGATCCATATAAGATAATTGGGATGAGCAGGAAGTGGAGTGGGACGCCGTTTGCTCTGCTTGCCTTTTCTTGCAAGTCCTCCTGAGAAGGTGGGACGTTGTTGTGGAGGTTGGGCTATGGCTGATCCATCTCTTCCTGCCGGCGCCGCTGGTGGACCTGCTCGAGATCCTCGAGTCCCGCTCGCCGCAGCTGCGTGCGTTGCTTGCAGAGCTGGAGTCCGACTCGCCAAAGCGGCAGGAACTGCCATCTGTTGATTCGTGGGAAGCTACTTCAATTGCGACTGCCAGGACGGGGAATGTCACCACCGCGAGGAGTGGCACTGGGCGGTGCGCTTGCGTCTGCTCACCGCTATCGGCAGATGCCCGCAGGTGTGACTGCCATTGCTTCTGGGAAGCTACGTGCATCCACGACTTGCTCCAAAGACAGCTCACCTTGGGAGCATCACGTGGCAGAGGAATATACCTGTTCTACAAAGCAGTCTTAGTGAGATGAAAGAGCATCGCTTGACGGGTCAAGAGGAACGTGCCTCATGTTCTGAAGTTCTGGAGAGCATCAGACAGTGTACGGATTGGGGCTGGACATCTCGCTTCCTTTCACGGAAGAGCCATCTTCATGGACGAAAGAGAGAGAGTGCAGCGCTCCTGAGGCTGACAGCCACTCACAAGGCATCCGACAAAGCACAGAAAAATGTCGTCCGAAACCACTGGTGTCAGGAATGCCTTGTCGTGCAAGTCCACAGTGTAGACAGGTTGGGAACAAGTAGCTAGAGGCGCCTTTGCAGGCGTGCAGAAGTTGCTCCACTGCATGCTTCTCCGCGCCGCTGGCCAGCACTGGCCAGCAGAAGTGGATTCGAATCTCCCAATCACACTTGCACGCTTTTCGTTGCAACTTGCAAGAGCCCATTGATCCATATAAGATAATTGGGATGAGCAGGAAGTGGAGTGGGACGCCGTTTGCTCTGCTTGCCTTTTCTTGCAAGTCCTCCTGAGAAGGTGGGACGTTGTTGTGGAGGTTGGGCTATGGCTGATCCATCTCTTCCTGCCGGCGCCGCTGGTGGACCTGCTCGAGATCCTCGAGTCCCGCTCGCCGCAGCTGCGTGCGTTGCTTGCAGAGCTGGAGTCCGACTCGCCAAAGCGGCAGGAACTGCCATCTGTTGATTCGTGGGAAGCTACTTCAATTGCGACTGCCAGGACGGGGAATGTCACCACCGCGAGGAGTGGCACTGGGCGGTGCGCTTGCGTCTGCTCACCGCTATCGGCAGATGCCGTACGCTCAGGAAGATTCAACTGAATCCTCTGTGGAAGAGGGTCACAGCGTGAGGCGGGACGAGGCGTTGGCGCTCTTTTCAGGCTTGCAACACAACCTTGTGCTGGAGGAGCTGAATCTGTTTGGCTACAAGGGGTTTGGGACGGCAGCGTGCCTCCAGGCACTGAGTGCTGTCATCGACAGAACTCATCGCTCACTGGACTTCCTCGGTCTGCAATCTGTGGGATTGAGTGCAGAAGGACTGGGTGCCATCGCTGCAGCCCTTGGACGCAATGTCAGCTCTTCAGTGCTGTCCAGATTGTCTCTGTGTGGGAACGACATCAGGAATGCTGTCGGGGCGCAACACTTGGCCGACATCCTTACCAAGTCGCCCAAGCTGCGCAATCTCTGGATGAGCACCATAGGCATGGACGAGGAAGGAGCCGTGGTGATTGCGCAGGCCCTGGCGCATACCACTACACTGGCTGGGCTTAGAATCGGAGATCCTGCGCCCCGGAATCCAAACCGGCCCGCGCCCATGTTCCTCGTTCCATTGCTCCAAGCTTTGGTGTGGCACACCCTGGCGGATCCTCCAGCTGCTGTTTCTGGCAATCACTCCATCACACGGCTTGTCCTTGAGTGTCCGGGAGGCCAGGAGGCTGTGGAGCCAGGGCTGGGAGAAGCCCTGGCTCAGGTGCTGCACCAACCGGGCGCTGAAAGACCTCAGACTATCCAGCTTCTTCGTCACACGCGGATTGGGAGCTCTGCGGAAAACAGCAGCATCACCAAACTCCTGGTGTTCCACTCGCGGCAGTCGGAGGATGATGACATGGATCCCATCCTGACCACCATCCTGGATGAGTGCAAGACTGTTGAGGAGGTTCAGATCCGGTTTGACAAGCCCTTTGGTCCGTCCAGCTTCACCAAGGCGTTTTTCAAGGGTTGCTGCAGAAAACCGCAGCATCAACAGGCTGGTGTTGGATGGCTGGGATGGGCTGGACGACGAGATGTTTGAAGACCTGATTCAATCCCTGTCTACCAACACCCACCTCAGGCTGGATCACATCTCCATCAAGGGCACCTCATGGGAAAAGCAAGGCAGGGGCGAACGTCTGGAGAAAGCGTTGGGAGCTGCGCGAGTGCAGCCGCAGCTGCGTGCGTTGCTCGCAGACTTGGAGTCCGAGTCGCCAGTGCTGCAGGAACTCCCATCTGTGGATTTGTGGGGAAGCTATTTCGATTGCCTTTGCCAGGAGGCCTACCGGGAGTGTCAACACCGGGGGCAGTGGCAGTGGTACGTACGCCTGCGCCTGCTCACAGCTATCGGCAAATGCCGGTCGCTGAGGAAGATTCATCTGAATCCTCCGGGGAGGATGGGAACTTACAGCGTGAGGGAGGTAGAGGCGCTGGCTCTGCTATCAGGCTTGCAACACAACCTTGTGCTGGAGGAGCTGAATCTGTTTGGCTACAAGGGGTTTGGGAGGGCACCCTGCCTGCAGGCATTGACTGGCGTCATAGAGAGATGTTGTTTCTCATTGGACTTGCTGGGTCTGCAACATCTGGGATTGAGTGCAGAAGAACTGGGTGTCATCGCTGCAGCCCTTGGACGCAACCGCAGCTCAGTGCTGTGCAGATTGTCTCTTTGTGGGAACGACATCAGGAATGCTGTCGGGGCGCAACACTTGGCCGACATCCTTACCAAGTCGCCCAAGCTCCGCAATCTATGGATGAGCAACATAGGCATGGACGAGGAAGGAGCCGTGGTGATTGCACAGGCCCTGGCGCATACCACTACACTGGCTGGGCTTAGAATCGGAGATCCTGCGCCCCGGAATCCAAACCAGCCCGCGCCCATGTTCCTCGTTCCATTGCTCCAAGCTTTGGTGTGGCACACCCTGGCGGATCCTCCAGCTGCTGTTTCTGGCAATCACTCCATCACACGGCTTGTCCTCGAGTGTCCGGGAGGCCAGGAGGCTGTGGAGCCGGGGCTGGGAGAAGCCCTGGCTCAGGTGCTTCGCACCAACCGGGCTCTGAAAGACCTCACACTATCCAGCTTCTTCGTCACACGCGGATTGGGAGCTCTGCGGGAAAACAGCAGCATCACCAAACTCCTGGTGTTCCACTCGCGGCAGTCGGAGGATGATGACATGGATCCCAACCTGACCGCCATCCTGGATGAGTGCAAGACTGTTGAGGAGGTGCAGATCCGGTTTGACAAGCCCTTTGGTCCGTCCAGCTTCACCAAGGCGTTTTTCAAGGGTTGCTGCAGAAAACCGCAGCATCAACAGGCTGGTGTTGGATGGCTGGGATGGGCTGGACGACGAGATGTTTGAAGACCTGATTCAATCCCTGTCTACCAACACCAACACCCACCTCAGGCTGGATCACATCTCCATCAAGGGCACCTCATGGGAAAAGCAAGGCAGGGGCGAACGTCTGGAGAAAGCGTTGGGAGCTGCGCGAGTGCAGCCAGCTGCGTGCGTTGCTCGCAGACTTGGAGTCCGAGTCGCCAGTGCTGCAAGAACTCCCATCTGTGGATTTGTGGGAAGCTATTTCGATTGCCTTTGCCAGGAGGCCTACAGGAGTGTCAACACCGGGGCAGTGGCAGTGGTACGTACGCCTGCTCACAGCTATCGGCAAATGCCGGTCGCTGAGGAAGATTCATCTGAATCCTCCGGGAGGAGGGCACTTACAGCGTGAGGGAGGTAGAGGCGCTGGCTCTGCTATCAGGCTTGCAACACAACCTTGTGCTGGAGGAGCTGGATCTGTATGGCTACAAGGGGTTTGGGACGGCAGCAGCTGCCTGCAGGCACTGAGTGCTGTCATCGACAGAACTCATCGCTCACTGGACTTGCTGGGTCTGCAATCTGGGATTGAGTGCAGAAGGACTGGGTGCCATCGCTGCAGCCCTTGGACGCAATGTCAGCTCTTCAGTGCTGTCCAGATTGTCTCTTTGTGGGAACGACATCAGGAATGCTGTCGGGGCGCAACACTTGGCCGACATCCTTACCAAGTCGCCCAAGCTCCGCAATCTCTGGATGAGCAACATAGGCATGGACGAGGAAGGAGCCGTGGTGATTGCACAGGCCCTGGCGCATACCACTACACTGGCTGGGCTTAGAATCGGAGATCCTGCGCCCCGGAATCCAAACCAGCCCGCGCCCATGTTCCTCGTTCCATTGCTCCAAGCTTTGGTGTGGCACACCTGGCGGATCCTCCAGCTGCTGTTTCTGGCAATCACTCCATCACACGGCTTGTCCTTGAGTGTCCGGGAGGCCAGGAGGCTGTGGAGCCAGGGCTGGGAGAAGCCCTGGCTCAGGTGCTGCACCAACCGGGCTCTGAAAGACCTCAGACTATCCAGCTTCTTCGTCACACGCGGATTGGGAGCTCTGCGGAAAACAGCAGCATCACCAAACTCCTGGTGTTTCACTCGCGGCAGTCGGAGGATGATGACATGGATCCCATCCTGACCACCATCCTGGATGAGTGCAAGACTGTTGAGCAGGTGCAGATCCGGTTTGACAAGCCCTTTGGTCCGTCCAGCTTCACCAAGGCGTTTTTCCAAGGGTTGCAGAAAACCGCAGCATCAACAGGCTGGTGTTGGATGGCTGGGATGGCTGGACGACGAGATGTTTGAAGACCTGATTCAATCCCTGTCCACCAACACCAACACCCTCAGGCTGGATCACATCTCCATCAAGGGCACCTCATGGGAAAAGCAAGGCAGGGGCGAACGTCTGGAGAAAGCGTTGGGAGCTGCGCGAGTGCAGCCGCAGCTGCGTGCGTTGCTCGCAGACTTGGAGTCCGAGTCGCCAGTGCTGCAAGAACTCCCATCTGTGGATTTGTGGGAAGCTATTTCGATTGCCTTTGCCAGGAGGCCTACAGGAGTGTGAACACCGGGGCAGTGGCAGTGGTACGTACGCCTGCGCCTGCTCACAGCTATCGGCAAATGCCGGTCGCTGAGGAAGATTCATCTGAATCCTCCGGGGAGGAGGGCACTTACAGCGTGAGGGAGGTAGAGGCGCTGGCTCTGCTATCAGGCTTGCAACACAACCTTGTGCTGGAGGAGCTGGATCTGTATGGCTACAAGGGGTTTGGGACGGCAGCAGCTGCCTGCAGGCACTGAGTGCTGTCATCGACAGAACTCATCGCTCACTGGACTTCCTCGGTCTGCAATCTGTGGGATTGAGTGCAGAAGGACTGGGTGCCATCGCTGCAGCCCTTGGACGCAATGCAGCTCAGTGCTGTCCAGATTGTCTCTGTGTGGAACGACATCAGGAATGCTGTCGGGCGCAACACTTGGCCGACATCCTTACCAAGTCGCCCAAGCTCCGCAATCTATGGATGAGCAACATAGGCATGGACGAGGAAGGAGCCGTGGTGATTGCACAGGCCCTGGCGCATACCACTACACTGGCTGGGCTTAGAATCGGAGATCCTGCGCCCCGGAATCCAAACCAGCCCGCGCCCATGTTCCTCGTTCCATTGCTCCAAGCTTTGGTGTGGCACACCCTGGCGGATCCTCCAGCTGCTGTTTCTGGCAATCACTCCATCACACGGCTTGTCCTTGAGTGTCCGGGAGGCCAGGAGGCTGTGGAGCCAGGGCTGGGAGAAGCCCTGGCTCAGGTGCTTCGCACCAACCGGGCTCTGAAAGACCTCACACTATCCAGCTTCTTCGTCACACGCGGATTGGGAGCTCTGCGGAAAACAGCAGCATCACCAAACTCCTGGTGTTCACTCGCGGCAGTCGGAGGATGATGACATGGATCCCAACCTGACCGCCATCCTGGATGAGTGCAAGACTGTTGAGGAGGTGCAGATCCGGTTTGACAAGCCCTTTGGTCCGTCCAGCTTCACCAAGGCGTTTTTCAAGGGTTGCTGCAGAAAACCGCAGCATCAACAGGCTGGTGTTGGATGGCTGGGATGGGCTGGACGACGAGATGTTTGAAGACCTGATTCAATCCTGTCCACCAACACCAACACCCACCTCAGGCTGGATCACATCTCCATCAAGGGCACCTCATGGGAAAAGCAAGGCAGGGGCGAACGTCTGGAGAAAGCGTTGGGAGCTGCGAGTGCAGCCGCAGCTGCGTGCGTTGCTCGCAGACTTGGAGTCCGAGTCGCCAGTGCTGCAAGAACTCCCATCTGTGGATTTGTGGGAAGCTATTTCGATTGCCTTTGCCAGGAGGCCTACAGGAGTGTCAACACCGGGGCAGTGGCAGTGGTACGTACGCCTGCGCCTGCTCACAGCTATCGGCAAATGCCGGTCGCTGAGGAAGATTCATCTGAATCCTCCGGGAGGAGGGCACTTACAGCGTGAGGGAGGTAGAGGCGCTGGCGCTGCTATCAGGCTTGCAACACAACCTTGTGCTGGAGGAGCTGAATCTGTTGGCTACGTGGGTTGGGACGGCACCCTGCCTGCAGGCATTGACTGGCGTCATGGAGAGATGCTATTTCTCATTGGACTTGCTGGGTCTGCAACATCTGGGATTGAGTGCAGAAGGACTGGGTGTCATCGCTGCAGCCCTTGGACGCAACCGCAGCTCAGTGCTGTCCAGATTGTCTCTTTGTGGGAACGACATCGGAATGCTGTCGGGCGCAACATTTGGCCGACATCCTGAGGAATTCGATCGCCCTCCGCAATCTCTGGATGAGCAATATTGGCATGGACGAGGAAGGAGCCGTGCTGATTGCAGAGGCCCTGGCGAATACCACCACCCTGATCCGTCTCAGAATCGGAGACCCTGCGCCCCGGAATCCGAAGCAGCCGGCGCCCATGTTCATTGGTCCAATTCTCGAAGCTTTGGTGTGGCACACGCCGGATTCGGAGAATCAGGAGGATTGTCATCCTCCTGCTTCTAGAGCCACTTCCAATCGCTCCATCAGGCTGCTTGTTCTTGAGTGCCCAGGAGGCCAGCAGGCCGTGGAGCCAGGACTGGGAGAAGCCCTGGCTCAGGTGCTGCGCACCAACCGTGCTCTCACTGACCTCAGACTTGCCAGCTTCTTCGTCACACGCGGATTGGAAGCGCTACCTGAAAACAGCAGCATCACCCAACTCCAAGTAAGTCACACGCGGAATTCGGAGGATGATGACATGGATCCTATGCTGATCACGATTCTTCAGGAGTGCAAGAATGTCCAGCAGCTGCAGCTTCAGTTTTATAAGCCCTTTGGTCCATCCAACTTCTCCAAGGCGTTTTTCCAAGGGTTGCGGGATAATCGTAGCATCAAGACGCTTGTGTTGGATGACTGCGAAGGATTGGATGACTACATGTTCCAGAACTTGATGCGGTCTCTGGGACGCAACTGCAACAACGTCCTGGAGAACATTTCCATCAAGAAAACAACCTGGGAAAGCGAAGGCAAAGGAATATACATCCAGAATGCTCTCTCAAGGAACATGCGCAGAAGAAGCGCTGCTCCGCAGGGTAGGTGCCCAAGCCAGTAGCTAGCTACCCTTGTCCTGATTTGTATCTACAGTCAGAACCCACAAACTCAGATGTATACTGACCCCTTCTCACTTGTGCAGGTTCGGAAGAAGTGCCACCACCGGTCACGGCAACTGTGGCAACCTCTGATGCCGCAGCAGGTAATGAAACTACATGAATCCATGGATTTGATCCAACCACTTCCAAGCTGTTGTTGTTGTTGCAACTAGTTTGAATGCCTGTACCGAATGCACCACTTGATGCTGCTGCTGGCAGGCAGTCTGATGATTGACTGATTGGCTGTTTTGTTTTCACCACAATTTCCAGTTGCTGTTCCTGAGGAGCTCAGTGCCCTGCTTGCCGAGCTCGACTCACCTTCGCCCACACTCAGTAGTCTTCCTCGTGTGAAGCGTTTGGGCACTTGTTCAAGAGGGACGTGGAACATCCACAGGTGGAACTTGAACTGCGCATGCGCCTTATGAAGGCTATCGGAAATGCCCCACACTCAGATTCATAGATCTCGACCCTCTTGGGCGTCGAAATTACAGGGTGACGGTGGCAGAGGCGATGGCGCTGCTGGAAGGCCTGAGCTCGAATGCAATAGTGGAACGGCTGGACTTGAGTGGCTTCCTTGGTTTTGGAACAGGTGAAGTCTGCGCTGCAATCGCCGCTATCTTGCAATCCAGCCGCACCTTGCAATTTCTGAATATGGGATACACTGGCATGACTGTCGAAGGACTGGCTTGCATTGCCCTGTACTGCGACATAATCGCAGCACTGTGCTTCGCACCTTGTATCTTTCTGGAAACACGACTGTGGGAGAAGGTGTTGGAGCTCAACACCTGGCTGATATCCTGACCAGCACTCCCGCTCTTCGCAACCTGGGGATGTGGGATACAGGGATGGATGAGGCGGGAGCATTGATGATAGGGGATGCTCTGGCTCAGAACACCACACTTGACTGGCTGAACATAGGATTCAATCAAGCGTGGAGGCCAAAGCAGGCAGGGATGATGGCCACGCTGTTAGCTCGAGCATTCACCCTGGCATGCTGGACGCAGACCAGGAGGCTGAAGGTGTTGCTCCCAAGCTTCCTTCTGTTAACGAGTCTGTCACACATCTCCAGCTGGAAGTATGGGGAGCAGGACAGCAGCCTGTCATCGCTGAGTTGGGAGAAGCTGTGGCCCGCATGCTGCGGTCGAACATGACTTTAAGGCATCTCGATGTATGTACCTGCTTTATAAGGCAGGGATTGGAGGGGCTGTGTGACAACAGCAGCGTTATCCGTGTGACAGTCCGACATGGTAGCTCTTGTGCTAAGGAGGACTACTGCAAGCTGATGCCAATCCTGCAGAGTTGCCAGACAGTGGAAAAGTTTACAATTAGTTCAGGACGGTTTGGGACCTTTGGGATCATCCGACTTCCTCAAGACGATTTTCGAATGGTTGCAGGACAATCCTCGCCTCAACAAGTTGGTGTTGGATGGCTGGAAAGGGTTGGACGACCATATGTTCCAAGACCTGTTGCGGGCTCTGCAAGTGAACACCAATTTGGAGAAAATATCGTTCGAGAACACTGTGTGGAAAAGTCAGGGAAAAGGAGCTGCAGTGGATGAGGTACTACGGCAAAACAGGGAATACCGAAAAGCTCTGGCAGGGGCTCCAACAATGCCAGTGAAATCATGTCGCCTCGTACTTTGTGGATTTCCATATGCAGGTGAGCCACGTGCTGAACCCAAAGTTTGTACATCCCCAAATGGCGTAGTTGTGGCAGACTTCACTGCAGTTGTTTCTGTCTTCTACATCTGTTTTCTTGTCTTAACGTTGTTTTCGTCTCCGGAGTGTAATCGGTGGTAAATGTTGCTGTTTCAGGAAAACCACGATACGGAATACGTTGATGAGTACGCAAACACACGAAAACGATGTGGAGATCGAGGGTGAAACGATTTCGAAACGTATACCTCGAACTCTTGGGTTTGAGGTTGAGGTGATAAAAGATGGTCCATCCTTGAGAATAACCGTTTGGGATCTTGCAGGGCACAGGGAGTTTCATGCTCTTCACGATGTGGTCTTTCCTGCTGTGAATAGCTCCTCTCTCTTCTTGTTTGTCTATAACCCGTTCAAACTTGGTGGTAATTATTCAAGTGCGGGAATGAAGGAGAGAAAGGATTTCCGAGATGAATTTATTTATTGGCTTAAATTTATTGCTTCCAACTCGCGGTTAGCTCAACAGGTGAAACCTTATGTTCATGTGGTGGTAACATTTGGTGACAAGCTTGAAGGTAGGATGTCTTGAAGGTTGCACGGAGGAAGTGTTGGTGATGAAGAAAAGTTCATGGCTGTTGTGGAAACATCCAATGAACCCACTTTCATCAATGGACAGAGTTGGAAAGATGTGTATGCACTACGCAGCCTCATAGAGGAAAAGCTACAACTTGTCAGCAAATTGGCCCCAATTCCCAATATTTGTGAGCAGACCCGTATACATGTGCAAAGATGGGCTGAGGATCAACAAGGTATGCCAATCATTTCTGTTGAGAAGTTTAGTGAGTTGTTTCATAGCACATGTAAGGCGGCAATAGGGCATCCACTCATCTCGAGGATTACAAGATTTCTTAGAGACTTCATGGACAAAGAGGATAGCTGGAAAGTAGTAGCATCATATCTCAAGGATTCGGGAGATCATATATTTCCAAATGTCACAGCTTATGGTCATCAACCTCCGATGGTTAGGAATGGGCGTTTTGGTCAGCTGATTAGTATATTTGGTGAACGGACAATAGGCAAGATTGGCTTCAAGTTCAAAATGGGTTTATCAGCAAATATGGGTTGAGTAGCCTTCTAAAATGTCTTTGAACAAGGTAGGGCTTGATGAAACCATTGTGAGCGAGGAACAATTCATCCAATTGATGCTTGAGTTGCACCTTTGCCACGAAAGCAGAGATGAGGAAGGAGAAGTGCGTTATTTTGTTCCAATATGTACGTATAAAGAAGATGTATCGAGTTGATCAGTTAGTATGGCCTTCACGGTGGTAATCTTCATGATTATATCTTTATGGGTTTGCGTCTACAATGTGATGATCAAGATTGTACATTCCTCACACCAGGATTTTTCCCTAGGTTACAGGTTTGTAACTTTTCTCAAGTTGGCTATCTTTTGTTTTATGTCCTGAAACTTCTTCTTTTGTTTTATGTCCTTGAAACTTCTTCTTTTGTTTTATTATTATTATTGATTGTTAACTAGTCTCATTGTTCCTATATATTGTAGGTACTTTTATACACATATTGTTTGTCAAAAGGCTGGGTTGATGAGGAAAGACCAATTGATTCAGGAATAAAATTGGAGTCTAATGTCCTTTTAATATCTGCAGAGGCACTAGATATCTTTGTGGAATTTAATGCTGAATTGGGTTGCTACATAGATATACTGGCCCGATCTACTCAAGGCTATTTAGAGTCCATGTCATTTTTGAAGGAACATATTGTATCTCAGATTCGGGCATTTTGTGCTTCATATGAGGGTTGTGCAGGGGTCACACTGGTTGAAGGTGTTCTTCGACATGAATGTGGCATCCCTCACTCTATGCGACATAGGAGACACGAGTGTATCGACGATAAGCTAGTCAAAGCGGTGGCTGCTGCAAAGGACCGATGCTATGCTCACTACACGCATCTTGGAGGCTCTTGATGGCGGCAGAGCTCGACACTCATTTTAAAGGCCAACATAGAGTATGCAACGTGGTGGATGGTCATGTCATTTTGGGACAAAAGAGGACCTTGCAAGCGAGTTCCAAGGTTGAAGCTCTCAATCGTGAATAGTCTTTCTTCTTTTGTTTTATGTCCTTGTTCACATGTAGTTTTTAGCATTACACAAGCGGTGCTTTCTTGCAAACTCGATGTACTGCAGGATCAAAATCTAGCAGGAGAAAAGATGCTGAAACTTCTAGACACCTATCCCTGCAAGTAGTGCAAGCTGTGCTGAAAGAAGAGCCTATTGTTGGGAGTATTTATCCTAACCATGGTGTAGAAGGAGGAAAACGAAGAGGTTTGGCAATGATTCTGAGTATGGAAGAGGACAGACCTGGAGGAGCTGTAGACAGAGGGCGACTTGAAGCTCTTTTTGAGACTTTGGCATTTGATACTGATATATTATTGGACGGTTCTGAGAGTGTGAAAGCACGATTTAGGAGCGTTGCCAAACTCCTACCTAGCTAAGGACGATTGCTTTCATGTTGCATCAATGCTCATGGGGGATTGAAGAAGATGGCGGCATACATTATCATAAGTGGAGCACGGCGGAGAAGCTATATGTTGATGATGACATCTTGAAGCCCATCTGAATCCACGTGGTTGAGACAAGCCCAAGGTGTTTTGATCAATGCTTGTCGAGCCGTAGCCTTATCACAAGCGAAAGCTAAGGACTCTGAAGTTGAGAGTAGCCAAATGGTGAGCAAGAGAGCCGGAGAAGTCCGATTCACGCATGAAGGATTGTCTCATCTTCTTCTCGACGTCATGGACAACAATCCTTTAGAGATGTTGAGAAAGGCACAAACTTTATCACAGCTTTGATGAAAGCCATCATTCGGGGTCTCAAGAAGGGATGATGTGTGCATTTTAACATCGGTGATTGCCGAGGTCACGGAGATAGAAGTCAAGCTCCCAAGTGAAGCAGGAAGGCGCCCTGAGAAGAGATCCCAGTGTCCAGAGTTGTACTCCACACTCACCAAAAAACTTTGCTGGTCTTTACCATAAGTTCACTTTTTGGCCAACGGGAATTCGGTGTGGCCATGTTCCTTCATCCGTAACCAGACTGCAATACAATCATCGTTCCCAACAAGACATTGTTGGTGAAGCAAATTGCTTATAATGCGACCTCATTTGTCCTTTTCTCCTCATTTCTTGTTTAGTGGCTCGCATACAATTTGGAAGAGAAACGACTCCTTCTGTGGATGAACCTGTAGGTGAGAGCTCATGGACTTTAGGGAGGAAAGAACAAGGGAGTTGTGGAGCTGTAGCTGTACTCTTTGGTTTCAAGAAGCAAGTCCAGATGTAAGCGTTCCTCGATCGAATGACTTCTAGTCCTTTTGCATATTAGATGTGTGTTCCATCTTCTTGAGCGGCCCAGGCTGGGACAGGATGTCCCTCACTCAAATCGCGTTTGAGGCTTGCCTTTCTTTCACGATGAGAAAACACAAAGCGCGGACAGTAGCTCACAGTAGCTGGTGCCAAACCCTCATCTCTGGTGTTAGGGTTATGACATTTTCGCTGTTGAAATCTAGATTAGGTTACTTTTCATGCATCACCGACAACACAAACATGTATGTAAATTTGTGTTGTCCTTCCAATGTGCCGGTGAGAATGTTGCGTGCCTAGGACTTTGAGCAGTTCCGCTTAACAAATGGCGAGGTCTAGGTGGGAACTTGCTTTTTGTGAACCTTCTTGGATGACACTTACTGTAGAATCATCGTTCCCAACAAGACATTGTTGGTGAAGCAAATTGCTTCTAATGCGTCTCATTTGTCCTTTCTCCTCATTTCTTGTTTAGTGGCTCGCATACAATTTGGAAGAGAAACGACTCCGTGGATGAACTGTAGGTGAGAGCTCATGGACTTTAGGGAGGAAAGAACAAGGGAGTTATGGACAGGCATACTCTTTGGTTTCAAGAAGCAAGTCCGGATGTAAGCGTTCCTCGATCGAATGACTTCTAGTCCTTTTGCATATTAGATGTGTGTTCCATCTTCTTGGCGGCCAGTGAGACGGGATGTCCCTCACTCAAATCGCGTTTGAGGCTTGCCTTTCTTTCACGATGAGAAAACACAAAGCGCGGAGCTCATGAGTGTGCCAAACCCTCATCTCCGGTGTTAGGGCTATGACATTTTCGCTTGAAATCTAGATTAGGTTACTTTTCATGCATCACCGACAACACAAACATGTATGTAAATTTGTGTTGTCCTTCAGGTGATGTGAGAATGTTGCGTGCCTAGGACTTTGAACAATGGTTCCGCTTAACAAAGAAATGGCGAGGTCTAGGTGGGAACTTGCTCAACTTCTGGATGACACTTACATTTAGAATCATTTGTGCGAATTTTAGAACTTGTTGTCACAAGATAAGGAAAAATCCACATTAGGGAGGTGCACAAAAAGGGTTGAAAACGCCAAAAGGAACCATTTAAAACAATAAATTTATCAAAATAAATACAAAATAAGCTCCAAAAATGCCAAAATTTTAAAACAAGTGCGTGCACTTGTGCGCGCATTTGTCTCAAAAACTTGGATTTTTTTTTTTTGGACTTTTCGTATTTTTTAGATTTTTTACTTTTTTTTTCTTTGAATGAACCGTCTGGGAATGCACTAGGAGACATGAACCCTATGGGTTCATGCCCCTAAAGCTTCTTGACCCTACGTGTGCACCTAGGCCCCTTTGGTGTGCACACAAGTGCGCGCATCTTCACTTAGGGTTTTCTCTTTTCCGATTCTATTATTGCGAATTTGCTCGAAAGAAATGTGAAAATAAGAACCAACCACATTCAACTTTTCAACTTACGGATATTTGATTATGCTTCATCAATAGTCTCTAGGGCGACTCAAAAAGCGATTAATTTTCATTATGCCCTATGTGCCTCTGTCCGTCACGTGCGGAAATTCGTCCTTAGTGGACTTAAATAAAATTCTTCTTCTTCTTCTTCTTACATCAAAACTCCATGATTAAGCGCCCTTGGGCGGATTGGTGACCTCCGGGAAGTCCGTCTTGCATGCACCCGCCGTCTCATCTTTTCTTCCACTCCTTTTTTTTTTTTTCCCCTTCTTCTTCTTCTTTCCATTTTGAGCTCTAGAGTTCTTTGCTTTCCTTTCCCCGAATTTTATTGAAGTCCACTAAGAACGGATTTCCTTCATGTGACTCATTTGACAGAGTTACACAGAGGGCATAATGAGAATTAACTGCTATTCTGAGTCTGGCCTTCAAACTAGTGTTGTGAAGCATAATCAAATATTTGGCAGGTTGAAAAATTGAATATGTTGCGTTCTTATTTCCCACAATTTGTTTCAAGCAAACTCTTGCAATAATAGGGTCAAGAACAGAGAGAAAACCCCGGAGTGAAGATTGAGTTGTTGTAAGTAGATTGATAAAAGTATGCTTGACATCATCATAAATGGGATAGAGGAACACAAAGTGGTCTTCAGTCTCAACACCCCTGTTGCATAACTTGCAAATTCTGGACTCCCTTGGTGGCTTTGGACGTACCCGTCTATCAGTCTCAATTCAATTCCCGAGACGATGAGACCCGATACGAATATGACCCGTAATCATCCTAAGCTTGAAAGACACATGGGTGCGAAGATAGAGAGAAAGCAAAGGTTTCCAGTTGGGAGCGATCTAAAAAATTGTTTGTAGGTCTTGAGCTTAGTGGGTAAGGAGAGAGGAGACCAAGTATAGGACAAATAGGTAGTCAACAACAAATAGGTAGTCAAATATGTAGGCATAGCTCATCAACAAAACCAAACCAACTCCTTTCTCCTTCTTACATAACGCATTACATGTGCACCTATGCTCATTCCTAAAGCCAACTCATTCAATCTCGTCATCTAATGAGTGCTCCTCACCTTCGCATTTGTCCAAAGCCCTTTTTTTTTGCACTATGTGGCCCCGCCCAAGCGCCATGCATGATACATCCACTTGTCCTTGAAGGCCCTCGGCACAGGTGACCCAATGGCCACGATCTCCATACTCCGCACTCCAACTTCATTCCACCTCATCAATATGTAGGCCAAACAAGTTTGGAGAAGATGATCCCCATGGCGGACTACCATATTACAAGGTAAATCCAAGAGGCATGAGGTAGTGCGGTCAAAAGCAACATGAGGTAGTAGTAGTAGTGTGTAGCGCGGATCTACAAGCAAAATCCTAATATTCCAGTGAACAAATCGTACTTGAAAGTAATTGTCATGCATGAAAGAAAAGGGCCAGCAGTCACCCGGGGGACCGTCCACGGCCACTCCGGCGAAGGCGAAGGCTAAAGTTAAGGCTTTGTATCAATGCTTGTGAGTTACGGATCCCCATCCCCGGTATGATTGGAGACAAGGACGCTCAACCCCGACGTTCTTTTGCGGCCATGGATAGGTGCACGATTGCGGTATGCTGGTGAGGGGATGAAGTTTGCTTGGTCTTTAAGACTTTATGTACGTCGACGTCCACACCACAGAGACAAAGGCTCAATCGTATGAAGAAGAGGAGAAGAATTTTATTCAACTCTGTTTCTTACGTCTGTATGTTTCTTACGCCTTTGTGCACAATCGCGTTTCATCCACTACCACGAATTGCGTCGTCAGATTTATTATTCACGATCAAGGGAGTCCCAAGTTGGTGATCTCCAATATTTATCTATGGGGTATAGCCGACGCGACGGCAGCTGAGTGAGAGCCTGCTTGTCTCAGAAGAACTCAGAAGTGAGTGAAGGCTTCAGAGCCTGGGGTGCCCCAATGTCAAGTGGAAGATGACAACGTGCTAATATCTATGCACTCAACAAAGTAGTCAGGGACCTGATTCTCGTAGGAAGAAGCTCGCTACACCTCAAGTTCCCCGAAAGGGAATCACTCCCTGCAAACAGAAACGTTCACAGTTACCAGTTGCTGGACGTAAAGGACAGCATTGGCATGCAAACAAGGGACGTGGTAAGATGTGGCATTCCACAGAAACGAACAGAGTCAAAACCAAAAACACGCGAGGCGGCAATGACTCAGATTATGGGTGGTGATCCATTAGAATTGTCGGCACGGGTTCAAGGACAATCATGAACTGGAGAGAGAGGAAGAGAACGGGAATGGGAAGGATGCCCCGGGTGACCGACGAGGTGAACTAGCGAATTGAGGTCGTGTGTGAACTTTGCATCGGTTCGTATGGCTTCTGCTTGGCGTGGCCTTGGAGAGGCATTCCATGAGGTTGACGTATCCTTGGCAAGGCATTCCACGTTTGCTCCCTGCATATATGCTGGGATGTACGCACGGTTTTACGTTCATAGGTCAGTAGGATCCTGCGTTACCTGGCGCAGGTGTTTCATGGAAAAATGTGTCGTTTAAATGTGACATCTTGGAATGCCATGGTCTTGGGGTACCACCAGATGAGTTGTGGTGTGGAGGCTGCTGCTGTTGTGGTCAATGATGCAAGACAAGGGTCAAGGGTGCAAGACCTGGGTCAAGGATTCAAGAGAAGGGTCAAGTCCCGAATGGGACAACATGTGCTGGTGAGAGCCACCGACGCCGGCCGATGTCAGTCACAACAAAACTTGGATGTGATTTGTAGGAAGGAAACACGCTTGTGGATGCGTATGCAAAATGTGGGACCTCCAGGAATGAGTCAAATGCTTGAAGACTTGCCTCTCAAAAGTAATGTGGTTCCGGGGCACACCATGATCTTGGGGTACACCTCCCAGATCCACAAGGCTGAACAGGAAGCTCTGCTCCTGTACTCACAGATGCAGCAGGAAGGTGTGGTCCCGAATTACCGCACATATGCTGTTGTCCTTAAAGCTTGCCGTAGCCTGGCAGCATGGGGTGGGCGAAATGGTGGGCATGCACTTGGATCAAGTGTGAGAGAGCAATGCCTGCGAACTGTGAAAGCTGTCCATTCCGATGTTGTGAAGGGTAAGTGCAAGTCGGACGTGTTTGTGGCCAACATGCTTGTGGATGCATACTCAAAGTGTGGAAGTGTAGAAGATGCTAGACACGTGTTTGATAACATGCCTGTCCGTAGTGTGGTTTCTTGGACTGCCATGATTTTGGGGTACGCCCATATGCACAAGGGTGAGGAGGCTTTGAAGTTGTACATGGAGATGCGACGAGCAGGTGTTGTTCCCAACGAGAGAACATATGTGGGTGCGCTTAAGGCCTGCAGTACCATGGCAGAGTTGGGAGCTGATGGCGTATCTCCCAAACGCCAGTTTCTGGAACCTCTTGTGAGAGCCATCCACCAAGATGTCAAGAAGGCGAGGTTGGAGCCAAATGTGTTTGTGGGGAACATGCTGGTGGATGCTTATGCAAAATGCGGAGCCTGGAGACTGCCAGGCAGGTGTTTGAGGACATGTCTTACCGCAATGTAGTGGTATGGAATACGATGATCTTTGGTTACTCCCAGCAAGCGGGGAAGGGTGAAGAAGCTCTGCTGCTCTACAAACAGATGCAACAAGGTGGTGTGGTAGCTGATTCCCGAACATATGTCGGTGCGCTTCAGGCTTGCGGTGCCATTGCAGAACAGGAGAGAAACGAGGGTGACGGAGTTCGTGTCACAAAACAGTGCCTGGAAACCGTGACAACCATCCACAGACATGTCTTGAAGAGGAAGTTGGAGTCCGATGTATTTGTAGCAACCATGCTGGTGGACGTGTATGCCAAATGTGGAAGCCTGGAGAAGGCCAGGAAGTTGTTCGAAAACATGCCTCACCGTGATGCGGTTTCATGGAATGCCATGATCTTGGGATATGCTCAGATGCAGGAGCCTCAAGAGGCCTTGAACCTGTACGAGTTGATGAGACAGGAATCCGTGGTTCCTGACGACCGCACTTATGTTGCTGTTCTGAAGGCTTGCTGCACCCTTGCCCAACAAGTAGGGGACAGAAAATGCATTGCCTGCAGACAGTGGCACGCATCCATGGCGATGTGGGCAAAGGACGGTTTGATTCCAACGTGTTTGTCGCAAACATGCTCGTAAATGCGTATGCAAAATGTGGGAACCTGGAGAAGGCCCGGCTGGTGTTTGACAAGATCCCTCATCGTGATGTGGTGGCTTGGACTGCCATGGTTTTAGGGTACGCCCAGATGGACAAGGGTGAAGAAGCTTTGCACCTGTACTCGCAGATGCAACAGGAAGGTGTCCTGCCAAACGAGCGCACATTCGTGGCTGCCCTAACAGCCTGCAGCAGCGTGGCTGGACTGGAGAAGGGAAGCAAATCCACGCTCAGATCCGCGAAGCCGGTGTGGATCTCTGCGCCTCCTCCCATGTGGCCAACAGTCTGATCGACATGTATGGCAAGTGCTCCAGCATGGTGGATGCGCGGAAGGTGTTCGACGCCATTGCCACTAACGACATCGTCGCATGGAACGCGTTGCTGTTAGGGTACGCGAAGCAAGGGCAGAGCGAGGCTGTGTTCCAATTGTTGGAGAGGATGAAGCAGGAGGAATCCATCCCAACGACATCACCTTCCTCGGCGTGCTCATGGTATGCAGTCATGTCGGCCTGATGGACACCGGCCAGAAGTTCTTGGATGCCATGAGCAGAGATTACGGCATAGATCCCTCGATCCAGCACCTCAACTGCATGGTGGATCTCCTCGGCCGCGCAGGCCGCATCCACCAAGCCATGGCCATGGTCCGCAGCATGCCCTTCCCGGCTGACATGTCCGTGTGGCGGAGCATCCTCAGCGCCTGCCAGAAGTGGCGAGCCGTGGAGCTCGGAAGGCGGGCCTTCGAATGCGCTGTTCGGCTGGATGCACGAGACGCTGCGCCGTACGTCTTCATGGCCAACATCTATCTTGCTGCCGGCATGCCGGCCATGGCGGATAAGGTTCAGGCACGGCGTGCGATGGCGCAGGCGTGGAAGGAGCCGGGGCGCAGCTGGTGGATGGACGGGACCGGGAAGGTGCATGTTTTTCTGGTGGCGGATGCTGGACATCCCGAGAGCGAGGGCATTTACGCCAAATTAGACGACATTGTTGCCTCTCTTCGCCGAAACCTGATTTCGTGTAAAACTTTTCCTTCAGTGCTTCTCCGTTCGTGACGAAAGGAGGTCACGGAAGGAGAAGCATCAAACGGCATAGTTTCTTCCCGCCTCCTTCGAGTTCTTCTTTTCGTCCTCTTTGGCTGTCGGAGCTTTCGTCGAGGTGCTGGCTATGGCGGCGGAGGAAGGGAAGGCGCGGCCGGGGGTGCTGCTGGCGGTGCGGGTGAGCGAGTACCTGGAGAAGGCCCTGGAGAGCAGGTACGCGCTGCACCGGCTGTACGCGGCGCCATTGAGGGAGGCGGAGCGGGCGGAGTGGCTTGGCGCCATCGCTCCGGCGGTGCGCGCGGTGGCTGGGATGGGCTGGACGGCGAGATGTTTGAAGACCTGATTCTATCCCTGTCTACCAACACCAACACCCACCTCAGGCTGGAGCACATGTCCATCAAGGGCACCTCATGGGAAAAGCAAGGCAAGGGCGAAGGTTTGGTGAAAGTGTTGAGAGAGGCATTCCGAGTGCAGCCGCAGCTGCGTGCGTTGCTTGCAGACTTGGAGTCCGACTCGGCAACGCGGCAAGAACTGCCATCTGTGGATTTGTGGGAAGCTACTTCAATTGCGATTGCCAGGACGGTGAATGTCAACACCGCGAGGAGTGGCACTGGGCGGTGCGCTTGCGCCTGCTCACAGCCATGGGCAGATGCCGTACGCTCAGGAAGATTCAACTCAATCCTCTGTGGAAGAGGGTCACAGCGTGAGGCAGGACGAGTCGGTCGCGCTGCTCTCAGGCTTGCAACACAACCTTGTGCTGGAGGAGCTGAATCTGTTTGGCTACAAGGGTTTTGGGACGGCAGCAGCCTGCCTGGAGGCACTGAGTGCCGTCATCGACAGAACTCACCGCTCACTGGCCTTCCTCGGTCTGCAATCTGTGGGATTGACTCCAAAAGGCCTGGGTGCCATCGCTGCAGCCCTTGGACGCAATGTCAGCTCTTCAGTGCTGTCCAGATTGTCTCTGTGTGGGAACGACATCGGGAATGCTGTCGGGGCGCAACACTTGGCCGCCATCCTTACCACGTCGCCCAAGCTGCGCAATCTCTGGATGAGCAACATTGGCATGGACGAGGAAGGAGCCGTGGTGATTGCACAGGCCCTGGCGCATACCACTACACTGGCTGGGCTTAGAATCGGAGATCCTGCGCCCCGGAATCCAAACCAGCCCGCGCCCATGTTCCTCGTTCCATTGCTCCAAGCTTTGGTGTGGCACACCCTGGCGGATCCTCCAGCTGCTGTTTCTGGCAATCACTCCATCACACGGCTTGTCCTTGAGTGTCCGGGAGGCCAGGAGGCTGTGGAGCCGGGCTGGGAGAAGCCCTGGCTCAGGTGCTTCGCACCAACCGGGCTCTGAAAGACCTCACACTATCCAGCTTCTTCGTCACACGCGGATTGGGAGCTCTGCGGAAAACAGCAGCATCACCAAACTGCTGGTGTTCCACTCGCGGCAGTCGGAGGATGATGACATGGATCCCATCCTGACCGCCATCCTGGATGAGTGCAAGACTGTTGAGAAGGTGCAGATCCGGTTTGACAAGCCGTTTGGTCCGTCCAGCTTCACCAAGGCGTTTTTCCAAGGGTTGCTTCAGAAAAACCGCAGCATCAACAGGCTGGTGTTGGATGCCTGGGATGGGCTGACGACGAGATGTTTGAAGACCTGATTCAATCCCTGTCCACCAACACCAACACCCACCTCAGGCTGGATCACATCTCCATCAAGGGCACCTCATGGGAAAAGCAAGGCAGGGGCGAACGTCTGGAGAAAGCGTTGGGAGCTGCGCGAGTGCAGCCGCAGCTGCGTGCGTTGCTCGCAGACTTGGAGTCCGAGTCGCCAGTGCTGCAAAAACTTCCATCTGTGGATTTGTGGGGAAGCTATTTCGATTGCCTTTGCCAGGAGGCCTACAGGGAGTGTCAACACCGGGGACAGTGGCAGTGGTACGTACGCCTGCGCCTGCTCACAGCTATCGGCAAATGCCGGTCGCTGAGGAAGATTCATCTGAATCCTCCGGGGAGGATGGGCACATACAGCGTGAGGGAGGTAGAGGCGCTGGCGCTGCTATCTGGCTTGCAACACAACCTTGTGCTGGAGGAGCTGAATTTGCTTGGCTACGTGGGCTTTGGGACGGCACCCTGCCTGCAGGCATTGACTGGCGTCATGGAGAGATGTTATTTCTCACTGGACTTGCTGGGTCTGCAATATCTGGGATTGAGTGCAGAAGGACTGGGTGTCATCGCTGCAGCCCTTGGACGCAACCGCAGCTCAGTGCTGTCCAGATTGTCTCTTTGTGGGAACGACATCGGAAATGCTGTCGGGGCGCAACATTTGGCCGACATCCTGAGGAATTCGATCGCCCTCCGCAATCTCTGGATGAGCAATATTGGCATGGATGAGGAAGGAGCCGTGCTGATTGCAGAGGCCCTGGCGAATACCACCACCCTGATCCGTCTCAGAATCGGAGACCCTGCGCCCCGGAATCCGAAGCAGCCGGCGCCCATGTTCATTGGTCCAATTCTCGAAGCTTTGGTGTGGCACACGCCGGATTCGGAGAATCAGGAGGATTGTCATCCTCCTGCTTCTAGAGCTACTTCCAATCGCTCCATCAGGGTGCTTGTTCTTGAGTGCCCAGGAGGCCAGCAGGCCGTGGAGCCGGGACTGGGAGAAGCCCTGGCTCGGGTGCTGCGCACCAACCGTGCTCTCACTGACCTCAGACTTGCCAGCTTCTTCGTCACACGCGGATTGGAAGCGCTACCTGAAAACAGCAGCATCACCCAACTCCAAGTAAGTCACACGCCGGATTCGGAGGATGATGACATGGATCCTATGCTGATCACGATTCTTCAGGAGTGCAAGACTGTCCAGCAGCTGCAGCTTCAGTTTCAGAAGCCCTTTGGTCCATCCAGCTTCTCCAAGGCGTTTTTCCAAGGGCTGCGGGATAATCGTAGCATCAAGACGCTTGTGTTGGATGACTGCGAAGGATTGGATGACTACATGTTCCAGAACTTGATGCGGTCTCTGGGACGCAACTGCAACAACGTCCTGGAGAACATTTCTATCAAGAAAACAACCTGGGAAAGCGAAGGCAAAGGAATATACATCCAGAATGCTCTCTCAAGGAACATGCGCAGAAGAAGCGCTGCTCCGCAGGGTAGGTGCCCCAAGCCAGTAGCTAGCTACCCTTGTCCTGATTTGTATCTACAGTCAGAACCCACAAACTCAGATGTATACTGACCCCTTCTCACTTGTGCAGGTTTCTGTCTTCTCTACAGCTGTTTTCTTGTCTTTATTGCCCTTGTTTTCGTCTCCGGGGTGTAATTGGTGGTAAATGTTGCTGTTTCAGGGAAAACTACGATACGGAATATGTTGATGAGTATGCAAACACACGAAACCGATGTTGAGATGGAGGGTGAAACGATTTCGAAGCACATACCTCGAACCCTTGGGTTTGAGGTTGAGGTGATAAAAGATGGTCCAGCCTTGAGAATTACCGTTTGGGATCTTGCAGGGCACCGGGAGTTTCATGCTCTTCACGATTTCGTCTTTCCTGCTGTGAATAATTCTTCTCTCTTCTTGTTTGTGTATAACCCGTTCAAATTTGCTGGTAATTATTCAAGTGCGGAAATGAAGGATAGAAAGGATTTTCGAGATGAATTTATTTATTGGCTTAAATTTATTGCTTCCAACTCGAGGTTAGCTCAACAGGTGAAACCTTATGTTCATGTGGTGGTAACATTTGGTGACAAGCTTGAAGGTAGGATGTCTTGCAATACGGGAGGAAGGAGATGGTGATGAAGAAAAGTTCATGGCTGTTGTGGAAACATCCGACGAACCCACTTTCATCAATGGACAGAGTTGGAAAGATGTGTATGCACTCGCAGCCTTATAGAGGAAAAGCTACGCCAGCTTGTCAGCAAATTGGCCCCAATTCCCAATATTTGTGAGCAGACCCGTATACATGTGCAAAGATGGGCTGAGGATCAACAAGGTATGCCAATCATTTCTGTTGAGAAGTTTAGTGAGTTGTTTCATAGCACATGCAAGGCGGCAATAGGGCATCCACTCATCTCGGAGGATTACGAAGATTTCTTAGAGACTTCATGGACAAAGAGGATAGCTCAAAAGTAGTAGCATCATATCTCAAGGATTCAGGGGATATCATATATTTCGAGATGTCACGGCTGATGGTCATCAACCTCCGATGGTTAGGAATGGGCGTTTTTGGTCTGCTGATTAGTATATTTGGTGAACCGGATAATAGGCAAGATTGGCTTCAAGTTCAAAATGGGTTCAACAGCAAATGTGGGTTGAGTAGCCTTCTAAAAATGTCTTTGAACAAGGTAGGGCTTGATGAAACCATTGTGAGCGAGGAACAATTCATCCAATTGATGCTTGAGTTACACCTTTGCCACGAAAGTAGAGATGAGGAAGGAGAAGTGCATTATTTTGTTCCAATATGTATGTATAAAGAAGAAGATGGATCGGAGTTGACCAACAATTAGTATGGCCTTCACACGGTGGTAATCTTCATGATGATATCTTTATGGGTTTGCGTCTACAATGCAATGATCAAGATTGTACATTCCTCACACCAGGATTTTTCCCTAGGTTATAGGTTTGTAACTTTTCTCAAGCTCACTATCTTTTGCTTTATGTCCTTGGAAACTTCTTCTTTTGTTTATTATTATTATTGACTGTTAACTAGTCTCATTGTTCCTATATATTGTAGGTACTTTTATACATATTGTTTGACAAAAGGCTGGGTTGATGAGGAAAGACCAGTTGATTCAGGAATAAAATTGGAGCGTAATGTCCTTTTAATATCTGCAGAGGCACTGGATTTAATGCCGAAATCGGTTGCTACATAGACATACAAGCCCGATCTACTCAAGGCTATTTAGAGTCCATGTCATTTTGAAGGAACATATTGTATCTCAGATTCGGGCATTTTGTGCTTCGTATGAGGGTTGTGCAGGGGTCACACTGGTTGAAGGTGTTCTTCGACACGAATGTGTGGCATCGCTCACTCTATGCAAGTATAGGAAACACGAGTATATCCCGACAGATAAGCTAGTCAAAGCGGTGACTGCTGCAAAGGACCGATGCTATGCTCACCACACGCAGTCTTGGAGAGCTATCTTCAATAGCAGCTCCGAGGGCTCTACACTCATTTTAAAGGCCAACATAGAGTATGCAACCGTGGTGAATGGTCATGTCATTTTGGGACAAAAAGAGGACCTTGCCAGAGCCGAAGCAGAGTTCCAAGGTTCGAAGCTCTCAATCTTGTGAATAGTCTGTTTTCCGCTAGGTGTCCATATTCCGCACATGTAGTTTTTGTGTAGCATTACACAAGTAGGCTGTTTCTTGCAAACTCGAGGCTGCACATTGCGGGATCAAAATCTAGCAGAGAAGTTCTGAGACTTCTGTGACTATCCCAAGTAGTGCAAGGTGTGCGAAAGAAGAACTGTTGTTGGGAGTAGTTATCCTAACCATGGTGTGGAAGCAGGAAAACGAAGAGGTTTGGCAATGATTGTGAGTATGGAAGAGGATAGACCTGGAGGAGTCAGAGCAGAGGCGACTTGAAGCTCTTTTGAGACTTTGGCATTTGAATCGATATATTAGTGGGCAGTTCGAGAGTGTGAAAGCACGATTTAGGAGGCGTTGCCAAACTCCCTACCTAGCTAAGGACGATTGCTTTCATGTTGCATCAATGCTCATGGGGATTGAAGAAGATGGCGCAGTACATTCTCATAAGCGAGCACGCGGAGAAGCTATATGTTGATGATGACATCTTGAAGCCCATCTCTCGAATCCACATGGCTGAAAGACAAGCCCAAGGTGTTTTTGATCAATGCTTGTCGAGCCGTAGCCTTATCACTGGCGAAGGCTAAGGACTCTAAAGTTGAGAGTAGCCAAATTGTGAGCAAGAGAGCCGGAGAAGTCCGACTCCTGCACTCTGTGAAGGATTGTCTCATCTTCTTCTCGACCAATCATGGACAACAGTCCTTTAGAGATGTTGAGAAAGGCACAAACTTTATCACAGTTTTGATGAAAGCCTGGTATCATTCAGGGGTCTCGAAGAAGGGATGATGTGTAAAGTGTTTCTCGGCATAGGGTTTGTCTCGAACCCCATTTTGGCTAACCATCCGTAAATGCACATATCTCATTTCACTGCTTGATTTGCGAACCCACCCATGCATCCGAGCCCAAGGAAGACCTAATGTGCCCACCGTCCGCACAAATGACGGACACACCTTTGTACCAAGTGGCGGATGATGGCGCACTTATGCTCCAAAGAGTGGAGTGCACCGACGTCCGCGACTTATACTCCAAAGAGGTGCAATACACGGGTTTGGAGAGGGTTGCGTCAATACTTGTGTAGGCAAGCACTTTCGTTCAAGTTGCTTGTGCACACTTGCCACCGCACCAACACTCACATCAATTCTCTTTTCAAACCCCGTGATTGAGCAATCCCGGCGGGCATACCATCGACTGGCCCCTCCGTGTCGGAGATAAGCCGCACTTAGATCTGCAGCATTGGGCCCCGCAAGCGAGAATTGGACAAGGTAAAGGATGGTGAGGCCTCCTCAACCGTTCTTGATCAAACTCTTCATAGCTTACATTTCTTCTTGTCAAGTCCGTATCGCTTTCAACCTTAATCTATCCATGGGTGGCACATGGAGCAAGTCAGATCTTAAATTCAAAATCTCCTGGCGAAGCTTGGCTATAGTTCGTCTCTGAACACCTAGCTGCGCCACAGTTGTAGTGGGCGTCACAGTGGGTATAGACAGTCCTCCTTGAGCCTCAGAAATACTCGCCATTTGGTCAAAACCCCACCGGGCACCCTCTTTCTTCGATACTGGCTCTCACTAGGGCTCGCGGTGGCGGATGCTCTCTTATGCTTGTGTTCGATCGCATCCGATGTGCTTTCATTACTCAAGGAAAAATCATCTATTCTATTTATTTTCTTGCTTCTCGCAAAACATTGTGAAACATTGTCGCCTTCAAAAGGTTGGCCATTAGAAACCACCATCATACATGTCGAATTTTGGAAAATGTAGCTCATCTAGAAACCAAGGCCTATGCATCTATACGCATCAAACTCGAATGAGCGGACATTTGGCGCACCAATCAAAGAGATCCAGCAAGTCATCGGAAGGGCACATAGAGTAAGGCCAAAAGGTTTTACATGTTGTATACAAAGCGAATGTGGAATATAACATCAACCAACAAATGATTTTCAAAAATAATATTCATGACTTTACGCCTAGATACCGGATGATTTACAAATTTTTCAAACCACTAAAAATCAACACTCCATCCTAGTATTGATACGCCTCTAGGTTGCTTATGATGGAGTTGTTACAAAGTTTTCAAAGCGCCAAAACAAGCAAGCCATCCTAGCACTAATCGACCCAAGAGTGCATAACCGGAAGTTCTAAAGCACCAAAGTCAAGCACCCCATCCTAGCACTAATCGACCCAAGGTGCTTAACCTTGGAGTTCTTACGCCATTGAGTCTATCTGCACCTATCCGGCGGATGTTTCTAAAGAAGACAAACAATAAATATAGATGTGCGGACGTCCGCATCCACTCCACCATTTCCATCTCGGACGCCCACAAGATTGGGGTCTCAAAATGCGCCGGACGTCCACGTAGCAGATTTCGCCAATGTGCCGAACGTCCGCGATTGTTCCAATTCCTTCTATGTTTTCACTCTAACAATGGAGATCCGGGGTTGTGTACTCACGTGCACAGGGCGTCAGCTACTTTTAGAGTCGTAGTTTGGTCCTCTCGAGATGGCCATGATCAAGCTATCGGTTAATGTTCTTCACAATTGCGCCGGACGTCCGTAGCTGTTTTCTTTTCTTGAATTGCTACTTTTGCGTGTTGGTTCGCGGACGTCCGTGGTTTAATTTTGGACTAATTTTGTTTGGTTTTGCCTCTGTTCACCACCTAGGAAGTACTATCGCTGCGAAGAGGTGTTTAGGATTCCTAGCACCGTTAAAATCCTTGAAATCCCTTCCTTGTGAAGGTGAAATCCATGAACCTTCTTGGCTTCAACCACATTAGCGTAAGTATTCACGAGAAAATAACATGGTCAATGTCTTTCAAGACATGTCTAAAGAGTGGTTTTGCTAAAGATGATGCATTTTGGCCCGTTTTGGGGTCATTTTTGGTCTTTAGGGACCCAAACCCCTTTAATGGAGAATAACCCCTATCTTTGAGAGCGTTGTTTGTACAGATTTTAACATCGATGATTCGAGGTCACGGAGATAGAAGTCAAGCTCCCAAGTGAAGTAGGAAGCCCGAGAAGAGAACGGCTGGACTTGAGTGGCTTCCTTGGTTTTGGAGCAGGTGAAGTCTGCGCAATCGCCGCTATCTTGCAATCCAGCCGCACCTTGCAATTTCGAATATGGGATACACTAGCATGACTGTCGAAGGACTGGCTTGCATTGCCCTACTACGACATAATCGCGTGCTTCGCTCCTTGTATCTTCTGGAAACACGACTGTGGGAGAAGGTGTTGGAGCTCAATACAGGCGATATCTGACCAGCACTCCGCTCTTCGCAACATGGGGATGTGGGATACAGGGATGGATGAGGCGGGAGCATTGATGATAGGGGATGCTCGGCTCAGAACACCACACTTGGCTGAACATAGGATTCAATCAAGCGTGGAGGCCAAAGCAGGCAGGATGATGGCCACGCTGTTAGCTCGAGCATTCACCCTGGCATGCTGGACGCAGACCAGGAGGTGAAGGTGTTGCTCCCAAGCTTCCTTAACGAGTCTGTCACACATCTCCAGCTGCAAGTATGGGGAGCAGGACAGCAGCCTGTCATCGCTGAGTTGGGAGAAGCTGTGGCCCGCATGCTGCGGTCGAACATGACTTTAAGGCATCTCGATGTATGTAGCTGCTTTATAAGCCAGGGATTGGAGGGCTGTGTGACAACAGCAGCGTTATCCGTGTGACATTCCGACATGGTAGCTCTAGTGCTAAGGAGGACTACTGCAATGATGCCAATCTGCAGAGTTGCCAGACGGTGGAAAAGTTTACAATTAGCTCGAGCAGTTTGGGACCTTTGGGATCATCCGACCTCCGAAGACGTTTTCAAATCGTTGCAGGACAATCGTTAACTCAACAGGTTGGTGTTGGATGGCTGGAAAGGGTTGGACGACAATATGTTCCAAGACCTGTTGCGGGCTCTGCAAGTGAACACCAATTTGAAGAGTATATCGTTCGAGAACACTGTGTGGAAAAGTCAGGGAAAAGGAGCTGCAGTGGATGAACTACTACGCCAAAACAGGGAATACCGGAAAGCTCTAGCAGGAGCTCCAACAATGCCAATGAAATCATGTCGCCTCGTACTTTGTGGATTTCCATATGCAGGTGAGCCACGTGCTGAACCCAAAGTTTGTACATCCCCAAAGGGCGTAGTTTGTGGCAGACTTCACTGCAGTTGTTTCTGTCTTCTCTACATCTGTTTTCTTCTCATAACGTTGTTTTCGTCTCCGGAGTGTAATCGGTGGTAAATGTTGTTGTTTCAGGAAAACCACGATACGGAATACGTTGATGAGTATGCAAACACACGAAACGATGTTGAGATGGAGGGTGAAACGATTTGAAGCACATACCTCGAACCCTTGGGTTTGAGGTTGAGGTGATAAAAGATGGTCCAGCCTTGAGAATTACCGTTTGGGATCTTGCAGGGCACCGGAGTTTCATGCTCTTCACGATTTCGTCTTTCCTGCTGTGAATAACTCTTCTCTCTTCTTGTTTGTCTATAACCCGTTCAAATTTGGTGGTAATTATTCAAGTGCGGAAATGAAGGATAGAAAGGATTTTCGAGATGAATTTATTTATTGGCTTAAATTTATTGCTTCCAACTCGCGGTTAGCTCAACAAGTGAAACCTTATGTTCATGTGGTGGTAACATTTGGTGACAAGCTTGAAGGTAGGATGTCTTGAAGGTTGCAATACGGAGGAAGTGTTGGTGATGAAGAAAAGTTCATGGCTGTTGTGGAAACATCCAATGAACCCACTTTCATCAATGGACGAGTTGGAAAGATGTGTATGCACTCGCAGCCTTATAGAGGAAAAGCTACGCCAGCTTGTCGACAAATTGGCCCCAATTCCCAATATTTGTGAGCAGACCGTATACATGTGCAAAGATGGGCTGAGGACCAACAAGGTATGCCAATCATTTGTTGAGAAGTTTAGTGAGTTGTTTCATAGCACATGTAAGGCGGCAATAGGGCATCCACTCATCTCGAGAGGATTACGTAAGATTTCTTAGAGACTTCATGGACAAAGAGGATAGCTAGAAAGTAGTAGCATCATATCTCAAGGATTCGGGGAGATCATATATTTCCAAATGTCACGACTTATGGTCATCAACCTCGATGGTTAGGAATGGGCGTTTTGGTCGGTGATTAGTATATTTGGTGAACCGGACAATAGGCAAGATTGGCTTCAAGTTCAAAATGGGTTCATCAGCAAATATGGATTGAGTAGCCTTCTAAAAATGTCTTTGAACAAGGTAGGGCTTGATGAAACCATTGTGAGCGAGGAACAATTCATCCAATTGATGCTTGAGTTACACCTTTGCTACGAAAGTAGAGATGAGGAAGGAGAAGTCGTTATTTTGTTCCAATATGTATGTGTAAAGAAGAAGACGGGTCGAGTTGACCAACAATTAGTATGGCCTTCACACGGTGGTAATCTTCATGATGATATCTTTATGGGTTTGCGTCTACAATGCGATGATCAAGATTGTACATTCCTCACACGATTTTTCCCTAGGTTATAGGTTTGTAACTTTTCTCAAGCTCACTATCTTTTGTTTTATGTCTTTAAAAACTTCTTCTTTGTTTTATTATTATTATTCATTAATTAGTCTCATTGTTCCTATAAATTGTAGGTACTTTTATACACATATTGTTTGACAAAAGGCTGGGTTGATGAGGAAAGACCAGTTGATTCGGGGATAAAATTGGGCGGAATGTTCTTTTAATATCTGCGAGGCATTGGATATCTTTTGTGGAATTTAATGCGAAATCGGTTGCTACATAGATATCTTGGCCGATCTACTCAAGGCTATTGTGGTGCGACTTTCGCTAATGGTCGATTAGGCGCGCACAATCCGTGTCGTTGTAGTAAGGAGTCCGTTCCCAAGGGAATGATAGGCTCCGTTCGCGTTCAATCAATTCTCGCCTCCCTGCGTCCGTTCGGACTCAATACACACAAGCATTAGTTTACGCCTATCTATTCGCAACGTTCACCGTACAGGCCCGGTGTGGCCAAATGTTTAAGGACCCGTTCGCGTCCGTATCGTTCTCGTTCGTCAAACGTTCCTCTAGTCCGTTCCTCTCACTACTCTCACTACACTCGTCGTCTCTTGGGAAGAAACGTGGGTGACTGCGCAGTTCGGACCTCCTCCGTCGTTCTACCAGGCCTCTCCGTCCGGGCTCTACACGCCCTCCCGAAGTCCCTCTGGCTCACTCGTTCCAGTCCTTGGCTGACTCACGGCAGCAAGGGTCTGTGTCACTCTTCCCTACACACACCACCACACGTTAGGGTCCGTCACCAGGACCGGGATCAGTCTCTCCGGGGCTGTCGTGCCTGCTCAGTGACTCAGGCCTCACGTTAGCAAGAAGACTCACAAGGGTCTGCAAGAAAACGCGGCTTCTACCCCAAGAGAAAGATGATTTATTCCGAGCAGCCTCGGCCCTCTTATACTACGCCCAAGTCGGCGTCTTTATTACACCTATTACGGTGGTGGCCAGCTCACTCGCTAATCGGCCGCCTACCATCCTATTCCTCCTCCTATCTCCTTCGTCGGTGGTGGGTGGGAAGGTCCCGGGTTCCGCCTCGGGGGTGGTCCAATCTCCGTCACGGCGGTTGCGCACCCAATCGGATGATCCGCGGGACCCCTTCCTCTTCCGAAATCACATCGGGTTGGGCTCGAGTCTCCTGCGGTCTTCCATCTCCTTGGCATGGCCGCCCGTTATCACAACGTCGTCCCCCCCTGGCCCCCCAGTGGGTCCCCTTCCGGTAGGGCCACCGACTGTCTGCTCCCCCAGCGTAAGTCGGAGGGGGCTCCTCCTTACTTCCTGAGTCCGGACCTCGAGGTCCGGTCTCGACTCCAAGTCGAACTTGAGTCATCTTATTCTGAGTCGGTCCAGGGTCCGGTCTCATCTCGGGGTTCGGACCTCGGGGTCGAACTTATTCTGAGTCCGGTCCCAAGCTCGGACCCTTGTTGCGGACCTCTTCTTAGGTCCTCATCCCTTCCACCGACCCTTGTCTTGGGTCGGTTTGGCTCCTCCTTCCACTTTCCCTTGGACCGCCGCCTCTATCTTCCGGCGGTTGCAGCGGACTTACCACAGGATTCGTTGTATTGGCGCGTCTGCTCCTCCCGAGGCTCTTCTCCCCGTCGTCTCCAAACAGGCCACTAGGGTCCCTGTCTCTCCATGCCCTTCATCTCCTTGAGCCTTCCAGGGTCCGTCACGGCGGTTGCGGGCTTGCCTTAAGGAGCTCGGCGTGGTAATAGGCAAAGTCTGAATCAACTTGAATTGCCTCTTCCACGTGTGCGAACACCGATACTCCTTCGCCATAGGTGCTCAGGAGCATCTTTGCCGGTTTGTTGAACCACCTCCCTGCCGGTTTGGCCGGGCCGGGCGCATCACGCGAGGCTACAAGGGAAGCCTCGGTCACCTCCCTGCGTCCGGTGCTCTCGCTTCCCGTTCATTCGGCGTTAGCTCGCCATCTCCTTGGCCTCGGCTTTCACCGCCATAACGCAGCGTTCCCCTTCCGCCTTCCTTAACTGGACCAGCAGCTTCTTTTCTGCGTCCAGTGCTCTCGCTTCCCCGTTCATTCTGGCCGTTAGCTCTGCCATCTCCCTCTCCAGGCGATCGGGCAACTCTGCGGTGCGGGCTTCGCCAGTCCTTCTCCATTTGGCGTCACGCTCCTGTTCCATCGCCTTACTTCCTCCACCCGACAACAGGGCTGGAGCCGCTCTATTTCTCGTTCGTGATCCGAGATCACGCCATTCCGTTTCTCAATTGTAACTGGGCTCTCCGGACCTCGAGGTCTCCTGCGGTCTTCCATCTCCTGCCGCTGTTGCTCAACCTCACGCAATTGAGCCCGGAGATCCCCTATCTCCTTGTCGTGGGCTGCTTCTCCTTGGCATGGCCGCCGCCTCCTCCCGAGGCTCTTCTCCCCGCCTCCGCCTTCAAGCTGGCCTCGGCTTTTCCGGCCGTCTCCCTCCACCGGTTTCGATCACGCCGATAGTGATCCCGGTCGATCTTAGACTTCGCCTCCTCGCCTCCGCCTTCACAGGCCGCCTCCTGCAGGTCTTGGTCGGTCGGCCGCCTCCGCGGTCGCGAGCCTTCTCTGCTTGCGCTCGGGCCTCCTCCGACTCTTTCTGCGCTACCCCTCTCCTCCTGCAGAGGTCTTGACCAGCAGCCTCCTGCACCTTGGTGCTCCTCCGGTGAAGAAACTTAGTCCGTCTGTCGAATGGACTAGACTTCTCTTCGGCCTCCGGCGCTTCCCCTCTTGATGCGGCCGAGCTTCCTTCCTTCGCCTCTGGGCCGCCTCAATGCTCTGGAGGAGCACCATGCGCCTCCTTGTGGCTTCTACCTCACAGGTCTTCTCCATGATTCCACAGGTCCCTAGAGCATACCGTCCATGGCAGTGGCACCCGCCGTGTTTCTTCCACGGCCGCCAGTGAGACCCCAGAAAGTCCGTAGTGGGAGGCGGGCATCTCACGGTCCGCCAAGGTCCATCGCTGGGATCCTCCCGAGTCCGGACTGGGCTCTCGGACCTAATCGGGACCCTTAGGTCACAGTGGTGAGGTCGAGCTTCACCCTCTTGGCCCTTTTGGCGCGAGCTCCTTTGCCTCTTTCTCCGGGGCTCGGAGGAGGTGAGGGGTCAGGAGCTAGCCCTTTTGCCCCTTCCCGCCTTGAGGGGCTGCGGGACTCGCCCTCTTCCCAGTCCGCCCTCTTCCTCCTTTGGGCGGTTGTAGGCCGCCTCCGCCTCCTTGCGCCTCTTGACCTCTTGCCACTCAGGTGGGTAGGGGTAAGGCAGCACCGTCAGGGTCTTTGCGTTGGTAGCGGTCTTGCGCCTCTTGACTCCCGAGTCCGGACCTCCTGCTGCGTTGATTGCTCGGAGGAGCACCATGCGCCTCCTTGTTGGCCGCCAACTCTCGCTCGTCGCTCCCTCCTGCTGCGTTGATTGCTCGGAGGCACGGGAGAAGGGAAGCGGGATATCTTCCCATACTTCCCTAGGTGGTGAGGGGTCCGCTCGACGTATGGAGTCAGGAATCCTCCCAATCGTCCTCCTCCGAGTCCGTTTGGCCTTGGGGGTGGCCCCACCTCGGGTGCCCTTGCAGCTCGCTACGGCAAGGCCTCGGTCTTACGCCGCCGCTCGATCTCCCTCCACCGGTTTCGATCACGCGATAGTGATCCGAGATCACGCCTGTAGATTCCGTTCTCAATTGTAACTTGGGCTGCGGGACTCGCCCTCCTTGCGGTCTTCCATCTCCGCGTTGCTCAACCTCACGCAATTGAGCCGGAGATCCCTATCTCCTTGTCGTGGGCTGCTTCTCCTTGGCATGGCCGCCCGCCTCCTCGCCTTCTTCTCGCCTCTGGGCGCCTCGGCTTTTCCGTCTCCCTCCACCGGTTCGATCACGCGATAGTGATCCCGGTCGATCTTAGCGGCTTCGCCTCCTCGCCTTCACAGGCCGCCCGCCTCTTCCTCCTTTGGGCGGTTGTAGGCCGCCTCCGGTCGCGAGCCTTCTGCTTGCGCTCGGGCCTCCTCCGACTCTTCTGCGCTACCCCTCTCCTCCTGCAGGTCTTGACCCGCCTCCTTGCGCCTCTTCCTCCTTTGGGCGGTTGTAGGCCGCCTCCGGTGAAGAAACTTAGTCCGTCTGTCGAATGGACTAGACTTCTCTTCGGCCTCCGGCGCTTCCCCTCTTGATGCGGCCGAGCTTCTTCTCGCCTCTGGGCGCCTCCATGCTCACGGAGGAGCACCATGCGCCTCCTTGTGGCTTCTACCTCACAGGTCTTCTCCATGATTCCAGGTCCCTAGAGCATACCGTCCATGGCAGTGGCGAGCACCCGCCGTGTTTCTTCCACGGCCGAGTGAGACCCCAGAAAGTCCGTAGTGGGAGGCGGGCATCTCACGGTCCGCCAAGGTCCTCCATCTCCCTCCTGCTGCGTTGATTGCTCGGGAGTGGGGTCCGGACTGGGCTCTCGGACCTAATCGGGACCCTTAGGTCACAGTGGTGAGTCGAGCTTCACCCTCTTTGGCCCTTTTGGCGCGAGCTCCTTTGCCTCTTTCTCACGGGGCTCGGAGGAGGTGAGGGGTCGGAGCTAGCCCTTTTGCCTCTTTCTCCGGGGCTCGGAGGAGGTGAGGGGTCCGCTCGGGCCTCCTGCTCCTTGAGGGGCTGCGGGACTCGCCCTCCTTGCCTCTTGACCTCTTGCCACTCCGTGGGTAGGGGTAAGGGCACAAGCACCGTCAGGGTCTTTGCGTTGGTAGCGGTCTTGCGCCTCTTGACTCCCGAGTCCGTTTGGCCTTGGGGTCGGCCCCACCTCGGGTGCCCTTGCCGGCCCTATCTTTCCCTTCGCCTCTGGGCGCCTCCTTGTTGGCCGCCAACTCTCGCTCCGTCGCTCCCTCCTGCTGCGTTGATTGCTCCGGAGGCACCAGGAGAAGGGAAGCGGGGATATCTTCCCATACTTCCCTAGGTGGTGAGGGGTCCGCTCGGGGCGTATGGAGTCAGGAATCCTCCCAATCGTCCTCCTCCTCCGAGTCCGTTTGGCCTTGGGGTCGGCCCCACCTCGGGTGCCCTTGCAGCTCGCTACGGCAAGGCCTCCAGTCCCTTCACGGCGCCGCTCGATCTCCCTCCTGCTCCTTGAGCTCGTAATGTCCCCATACATGGATCGGTATGGGGCGGTCAGATGGCGAGGCTTCTCGTTCCTCGGCTTGCAGGCCTCACAGGCTGAGCAGGCGAAGATAATCCTTCCCCAGTCCGCCCTCTTCCCCCGCTGTAACGCATGCAGGAACACCAGCAAATTATCACCAAGGTGATCCACCTTGGTGAGCAAGTTCCAATGGACAATAATCAAGACTCGCCCCTCTTCCTCCTTTGGGCGGTTGTAGGCCGCCTCAAAACCTCAAGGTCCATCAATCACCCGTTGGTTGTCCTGCGTTCGGGCTTCAACATCGCGCCCTTGCCGGCCCTATCTTTCCCTTCGCCTTGAGGGGCTGCGGGACTCGCCCTCTTCCTCCTTTGGGCGGTTGTAGGCCGCCTCAAAACCTCAAGGTCCATCGCTGGGATCCTCCGGAGGTTCTTGGACCGGACCTCCTTGTTGGCCGCCAACATCTTCCGGCGAACTCCGGACCCGGTGACACCGAGCGTCGAACGGCTGGAACACGTCCAAATGCCACTCCTCCACCAATTCTCCGCTTCCTCCGGCCATGGCCCAAAGTCCGGATAGCGGGTCACAATGTTGCGCTCTACCGGTTCCATGGCTCCCAGACCTCCACAGCCTTTTTGGGTGCCATCGCCTTCTTCTCCCTTCGTTCTGGCTTGCGAGGCGGGCGGCACGATCGCCCTCTTCGCGCGTGCTCCAACCTTACGCCGCGCGAAGATGCCTGAGCGTTCAAAGAGATGGCGCCAGAGGCGGGTTGCGGAGCGCAAGAGACTGCGAGAATCGCCTCGAGGTCGCGCCGAGAAATGACCCTCCTCGTCTGCCACGCCGTTGGAGGTAACCGGGAGGAAGGTGCCTCTTCTGTCATGTTGCGCTCTACCGGTTCCATGGCTCCCGGACCTCCTCGTCGCCACGCCGTTGGAGGTAACCGGGAGGAAGGTGCCTCTTCGCGCGTGCTCCAACCTTACGCGCCGCGCTCTCGGGCGTGAGTACCGCCCTCTTCGCCGCGCCCTTGCCGGCCCCTACGGTCTGATGCGCATGCCCGTCCACCTCTCAACACCATCACGTGGCGCCCGCCTAACTTACGCTCGAACTTCTAAGTTACCTTACTTGGCGTACTTATCCCATTTGCTCCGGAGTGGGGTCCGGACTTACCTGGTCCGTTCTGTGCGCGGTCCGTCCCAACCCTTGGTGTTCAGTTCGTAGCTCCTCCGGAGTCCTGGGACCTACTCCGGAGTGTAGTCCGGAGTATTCCGGACCTATTCCTTCCTTTCCGCCTTATTTCTACTTCGGACCTATGCAAAAAAAACAAAACCGACTCATTTCCTAACCCTAAGAAGTCCGTAGTCCATGCCTATTTACAGTCCATGTCATTTACGAAGGAACATATTGTATCTCGATTCGGGCATTTTGTGCTTCGTATGAGGGTTGTGTAGGGGCACATTAGTTGAAGGTGTTCTTCGACATGAATGTGTGGCATCCCTCACTCTATGCAAACATAGGAGACACGAGTGTATCGGCTAAGCTAGTCAAAGCGGTGGCTGCAAAGGACCGATGCTATGCTCACTACACGCAGCCTTGGAGAGTCTTCGATGGCGCACCAGCTCGACACTCATTTTAAAGGCCAACATAGAGTATGCAACCGTGGTGAATGGTCATGTCATTTTGGGACAAAAGAGGACCTTGCGAGCTGAGCGAGTTCCAAGGTTCAAGCTCTCAATCTGTGAATAGTCTTTTCCGCTAGGTGTCCATATTCCGCACATGTAGTTTTTAGCATTACACAAGTAGGATGTTTCTTGCAAACTCGAGGTGTACATTATAGGATCAAAATCTAGCGGGAGAAAAGATCTGAAACTTCTACACTATCCCCGCAAGTAGTGCAAGTGAAAGAAGAGCCTATTGTTGGGAGTACTTATCCTAACCATGGTGTAGAAGCGGGAAAACGAAGAGGTTTGGCGGTGATTGTGAGTATGGAAGTGACAGACTGGAGGAGGCTGTAGGCAGAGGCGACTTGAAGCTCTTTTGAGACTTTGGCATTTGAATCGATATATTAGTGGACGGTTACGAGAGTGTGAAAGCACGATTTAGGGCGTTGCCAAACTCCCTACCTAGCTAAGGACGATTGCTTTTTGTGTTGCATCAATGCTCATGGGGGATTGAAGAAGATGGCACAGTACATTCTCATAAGCGGAGCACGGAGAAGCTATATGTTGATGATGACATCTTGAAGCCCATCTCTGAATCCACATGGATGAGAGACAAGCCCAAGGTGTTTTTGATCAATACTTGTCGAGAATCGCCTCGAGGTCGCGCCAGAAATGACCCTCCTCGTCGCCACGCTTGGAGGTAACCGGGAGGAAGGTGCCTCTTCAGAATCGCCGAGGTCGCATGGCTTACTCGGTCTTACGCGCGTGCTCCAACCTTACGCGCGTGCTCCAACCTTACGCCGCCGCTCTCGGGCGTGAGTACCGCCTCGTGCCACTGGCCCCTACGGTCTGATGCGCATGCCCGTCCACCTCTCAACACCATCCACGTGGCGCCGTCCTGCCTAACTTACGCTCGAACTTCTAAGTTACCTTACTTGGCGTACTTATCCCATTTGCTCCGGAGTGGGGTCCGGACTTACCTGGTCCGTTCTGTGCGCGGTCCGTCCCAACCCTTGGTGTTCAGTCCGTAGCTCCTCCGGAGTCCTGGGACCTACTCCGGAGTGTAGTCCGGAGTATTCGGACCTATTCCTTCCGCCTTATTTCTACTTGGACCTATGCAAAAAACAAAACCCGACTCATTTCCTAACCCTAAGGGAAGTCCGTAGTCCACAGCTATTTACAGTCCATGTCATTTCTGAAGGAACATATTGTATCTCAGATTCGGGCATTTTGTGCTTCGTATGAGGGTTGTGTAGGGGACACATTAGTTGAAGGTGTTCTTCGACATGAATGTGTGGCATCCCTCACTCTATGCAAACATAGGAGACACGAGTGTATCCTGACAGCTAAGCTAGTCAAAGCGGTGGCTGCTGCAAAGGACCGATGCTATGCTCACTACACGCAGCCTTGGAGAGTCTTCGATGGCGCACCGAGCTCGACACTCATTTTAAAGGCCAACATAGAGTATGCAACCGTGGTGAATGGTCATGTCATTTTGGGACAAAAGAGGACCTTGCGAGCTGAGCGAGTTCCAAGGTTCAAGCTCTCAATCTGTGAATAGTCTGCTTTCCGCTAGGTGTCCATATTCCGCACATGTAGTTTTTAGCATTACACAAGTAGGATGTTTCTTGCAAACTCGAGGTGTACATTATAGGATCAAAATCTAGCGGAGAAAAGATGCTGAAACTTCTACACTATCCCATAAGTAGTGCAAAGAAGAGCCTATTGTTGGGAGTACTTATCCTAACCATGGTGTAGAAGCGGGAAAACGAAGAGGTTTGGCGTGATTGTGAGTATGGAAGTGGACGGACTGGAGGAGGCTGTAGGCAGAGGCGACTTGAAGCTCTTTTGAGACTTTGGCATTTGAATCGATATATTAGTGGACGGTTACGAGAGTGTGAAAGCACGATTTAGGGCGTTGCCAAACTCCCTACCCTAGCTAAGGACGATTGCTTTTTGTGTTGCATCAATGCTCATGGGGGATTGAAGAAGATGGCACAGTACATTCTCATAAGCGGAGCACGGAGAAGTCAGTATGTTGATGATGACATCTTGAAGCCCATCTCCGAATCCACATGGATGAGAGACAAGCCCAAGGTGTTTTTGATCAATACTTGTCGAGGCCTGGTAGCCTTATCACAAGCGAAGGCTAAGGACTCTAAAGTTGAGAGTAGCCAAATTGTGAGCAAGAGAGCCGGAGAAGTCCGACTCGATTCGGGCATTTTGTGCTTCGTATGAGGGTTGTGTAGGGGACACATTAGTTGAAGGTGTTCTTCGACATGAATGTGTGGCATCCCTCACTCTATGCAAACATAGGAGACACGAGTGTATCACAGCTAAGCTAGTCAAAGCGGTGGCTGCAAAGGACCGATGCTATGCTCACTACACGCAGCCTTGGAGAGTCTTCGATGGCGCACCAGCTCGACACTCATTTTAAAGGCCAACATAGAGTATGCAACCGTGGTGAATGGTCATGTCATTTTGGGACAAAAGAGGACCTTGCGAGCTGAGCGAGTTCCAAGGTTCAAGCTCTCAATCTGTGAATAGTCTGCTTTCCGCTAGGTGTCCATATTCCGCACATGTAGTTTTTAGCATTACACAAGTAGGATGTTTCTTGCAAACTCGAGGTGTACATTATAGGATCAAAATCTAGCGGAGAAAAGATCTGAAACTTCTACACTATCCCATAAGTAGTGCAAAGAAGAGCCTATTGTTGGGAGTACTTATCCTAACCATGGTGTAGAAGCGGGAAAACGAAGAGGTTTGGCGTGATTGTGAGTATGGAAGTGGACGGACTGGAGGAGGCTGTAGGCAGAGGCGACTTGAAGCTCTTTTGAGACTTTGGCATTTGAATCGATATATTAGTGGACGGTTACGAGAGTGTGAAAGCACGATTTAGGGCGTTGCCAAACTCCCTACCCTAGCTAAGGACGATTGCTTTTTGTGTTGCATCAATGCTCATGGGGGATTGAAGAAGATGGCACAGTACATTCTCATAAGCGGAGCACGGAGAAGTCAGTATGTTGATGATGACATCTTGAAGCCCATCTCCGAATCCACATGGATGAGAGACAAGCCCAAGGTGTTTTTGATCAATGCTTGTCGAGGCACTGGTAGCCTTATCACAAGCGAGAAGGCTAAGGACTCTAAAGTTGAGAGTAGCCAAATTGTGAGCAAGAGAGCCGAGAAGTCCGACTCACATTCATGAAAGATTGTCTCATCTTCTTCTCGACAAGTCATGGACAACGATCCTTGAGATCTTGAGAAAGGCACATACTTTATCACGGCTTTGATGAAAGCCATCATTCAAGGGTCTCAAGAAGGGATGATGTATGACATTTTAACATCGATTATTGCCGAGGTCACGAGATAGAAGTCAAGCTCCCAAGTGAAGCGAAGCCGCTCGAGAAGAGATCCCGATGTCCCGAGTTGTACTCCACACTCACAAGAAAGCTTTGCTGGTCTTTACCATAAGTTCACTCACCGGCCGACGGAGTTCGGTGTGGCCATGTTCCTTCATCCGTAACTGTAATAGAATCATCGTTCCCAACAAGACACTAATGGTGCAAGAAATTGCTTCTAATGAGGCCTTCTCATTTGTCCTTTTCTCATTTCTTGCTCGATGGCTCGCACACAATTTGGAGGAGAAACGACTCTTCCGTGGATGAACCTGTAGGTGAGAGCTCATGGACTTTAGGGAGGAAAGAACAAGGGAGTTATGGAGTCAGTACTCTTTGGTTTCAAGAAGCAAGTCCATGTCATTCAAGGAACATATTGTATCTCGATTCGGGCATTTTGTGCTTCGTATGAGGGTTGTGTAGGGGCACATTAGTTGAAGGTGTTCTTGACATGAATGTGGCATCCCTCACTCTATGCAAACATAGGAGACACGAGTGTATCCGACTAAGCTAGTCAAAGCGGTGGCTGCAAAGGACCGATGCTATGCTCACTACACGCAGCCTTGGAGAGTCTTCGATGGCGCACCAGCTCGACACTCATTTTAAAGGCCAACATAGAGTATGCAACCGTGGTGAATGGTCATGTCATTTTGGGACAAAAGAGGACCTTGCGAGCTGAGCGAGTTCCAAGGTTCAAGCTCTCAATCCTGTGAATAGTCTTTTCCGCTAGGTGTCCATATTCCGCACATGTAGTTTTTAGCATTACACAAGTAGGATGTTTCTTGCAAACTCGAGGTGTACATTATAGGATCAAAATCTAGCGGAGAAAAGATCTGAAACTTCTACACTATCCCATAAGTAGTGCAAGGCGTGAAAGAAGAGCCTATTGTTGGGAGTACTTATCCTAACCATGGTCTAGAAGTAGGAAAACGAAGAGGTTTGGCAATTATTGTGAGTATGGAAGTGGACAGACCTGGAGGAGCTGTAGACAGAGGGCGACTTGAAGCTCTTTTTGGGACTTTGGCATTTGATACTGATATATTAGTGGACGGTTCTGAGAGTGTGAAAGCACGATTTAGGAGCGTTGCCAAACTCCCTACCCTAGCTAAGGACGATTGCTTTTTGTGTTGCATCAATGCTCATGGGGGGATTGAAGAAGATGGCACACAGTACATTCTCATAAGCGGAGCACGCCGGGAGAAGCTGTATGTTGATGATGACATCTTGAAGCCCATCTCTGAATCCACATGGATGAGAGACAAGCCCAAGGTGTTTTTGATCAATACTTGTCGAGAACAGCCTTATCACAAGCGAGAAGGCTAAGGACTCTAAAGTTGAGAGTAGCCAAATTGTGAGCAAGAGAGCCGGAGAAGTCCGACTCACATTCATGAAAGATTGTCTCATCTTCTTCTCGACAAGTCATGGACAATCCTTGAGATCTTGAGAAAGGCACATACTTTATCACAGCTTTGATGAAAGCCATCATTCAAGGGTCTCGAAGAAGGGATGATGTGTACAGCATTTTAACATCAGTTATTGCCGAGGTCACAGAGATAGAAGTCAAGCTCCCAAGTGAAGCAGGAAGCCGCTCTGAGAAGAGATCCCAGTGTCCCGAGTTGTACTCCACACTCACAAGAAAGCTTTGCTGGTCTTTACCGTAAGTTCACTCACCTGGCCGACGGGAGTTCGGTGTGGCCATGTTCCTTCATCCGTAACCAGATTGTAATAGAATCATCGTTCCCAACAAGACACTAATGGTGCAAGAAATTGCTTCTAATGCGGCCTTCTCATTTGTCTTTTTCTGCTCATTTCTTGCTCAGTGGCTCGCACACAATTTGGAGGAGAAACGACTCCTTCTGTGGATGAACCTGTAGGTGAGAGCTCATGGACTTTAGGGAGGAAAGAACAAGGGAGTTATGGAGTCAGTACTCTTTGGTTTCAAGAAGCAAGTCCGGATGTAAGCGTTCCTCGACCGAATGACTTCTAGTCCTTTTGCATATTAGATGTGTGTTCCATCTTCTTGAGCGGCCGGACATGATGTCCCTCATCAAACCGCTGAGGCTTGCATTTCTTTCACGATGAGAAAACACAAAGCGCGACAAGAGCTCACAGAGTGGTGCCAAACCCTCATCTCCGTGTTAGGGCTATGACATTTTGTTGTTGAAACTGGATAAGGTTACTTTTCATGCATCACCGACAAAAGACAAACATGTATGTAAGTTTGTGTTGTCCTTCCAGTTGTGCCGGTGACAACAGAATGTCTGCGTGCCGTTCTAGGACTTTGAACAGTTTCGCGGAAATGGCGAGGTCCAGTGTGGGAACTTGCTTTGTGTAAACCTGTGGATGACACTTACCTAGAATCATTTGTGCCGGAATTTTAGAACCTGTTGTCACAGCTTGATCGAGGTTGAACACCGAGATCAATCACCCCGAAGGAGCAGCGAAACTTTGATGCGATGCTAGCGTGTTCCGGGAGCGAGAGCAAGCTGGGAAGCTATGCACAATTTGTATAGCATGATTGTGGCCAGAACTCGGTAAGCAACCTGGTGCCACCAGTCGGTAGAAGCACCCTAGCGCCGGTCCTTCTACTAGCCTTCATGGGTAGCGTATATGACTATATAATCGCCATGTCTATCCATGACAATCTTTGTTTCTGTTTATGTTTATCCTTGTCTATATTGCTATGATTATTTGCAAGGTACAATTCTCAATTAGAGTATAGAGTACTTTACTAGGACTTACAACAAAAATATATATTTACTTTTAAATATCTAGAATGACAACAAAGAAGCCTTTTATAGTCCACTTGGACAGAATTTCCTTAACAACTTGTATCATGGTGCACACCTCAAGAAAAACGTGCTCAACAAAAACAGAACCCTGGAACATGGAGGAACGCCAATCACGCTCGTGTTTGAGTCACGGATCTGAGTACTAAGACATGAGTCAAGTCTCCGGGTACTAAGACATGAGTCACATCTTTGAGTACGAAAACAATACTAATAGGCTAAAAATGGACAGACTCTTCTAATGAGGGCCGAATGCAATATGTAAACGCCAGTGTGTGGAGCGTGAGTGGCACAAGAAGATGCCAGTAGGTCAGACTGCATACCCGATCATCGGTACATGTACTTGATGAGCAACAACTGAGGCCCCCAGCAACACAGCATTTGACGGCGAGCATAGACGCATGGGAACAAGTTAGAACTCATCCTGGAAGTCAGCCGTCAGTGTGTCAACCTTCAGGCTCTCAACATGGAGTTGATTCTTAGGACTTGTAGAAGTCAGCAGAGCAATGCATGTCTGCAACTACCGGTGGTGAGGAACTGCCGACCTGGCACCTCCTGATGTTGCAAATCACTGCATGATGCATTCTTTGACAGATGCTATATGCTTGGTTTGGTTGCAGCGGAGGCATCTGGGCAGGCACGATGGCGGGAGAAGTCGCTGGCTATCTCTCCGCAGTGATGCCGGTTCATGTCAGATAAGGTAAATTGGGCACTTGTGGTGATGATGCTCATGTGTTTGCACTGTTTGGGGCCGGTGTTTTGATCACGCCCCAATGCAGGCAGCCCCAAGTTCGTGTAATGGGTACACAGCACAGCAAGGGAGGTAAACCACGTGAAGAGGAACATCTGAGTAAGGAGTAAGGCCGTTGAGGTCCTGGACCTTCTGGTGCAGCCAGGGTGGTATGTACACGTCCGCATCTTTCTTCCATCAGGTCATCAAGAGGTGCATTGCACACAAAGATCTGGGTGCTGGCAGGTGTGCATACCCTGATTGTCAGAAGTGGGTATGTGGCAGCAGATTCTTGGCTAATCACGTCATCCGCGTGTATGCTGCCTATGGGAGGTTGGAGGATGCGTTGCAGGTTTTGAATGGATTGGCTGCTCCCAATGCTTATTCGTGGTCCTCCAGAGTTGAGGCACATGTTGACAATGGACAGGCCAGGCAGGCAATCGAGATCTATTTGAGGATGGACAGTCATCCCCTATGTTGGCAGATAATCATCTGTTTGTGGCAGCATTTAAGGCTTGTGCCAGTGCAGAAGATCTGACATCAGGCAGACAGGTCCATTCCGATGTCCTGAGTAGTGTGCTTGAGCCTGATGTGTTTGTTGGGAGCTGCCTGGTGGAAATGTATGCAAGATGTGGGAGGTTGGATGATGCTCGCACAATCTTTGACAAGTTGGACTCGAGAAACGTGGTCACATGGAATACGGTGCTTGGAGGGTATGCTCAGGGTGGGCGTGGGCAAGAAGCCCTTGCGCTCTATGCAAGTATGCAAGAGGAGGAATCCACCTGCCTGACCATGTCACGTTTTGTGCCTCCTCAAAGCATGTGCTAGCAGTGGAACACGACACCAGGAAGGCAGCTTCATTCACAAATACAGGAAGCAGGTGTCGGATCTGAGGTGATGGTGGGAGCTGCCTCATAGATATGTATGCAAGATGTGGAAGCTTGGATGATGCCCGGACTGCCTTTGACAACATGACCAGAAGAAATGTGGTGACCTGGAACGTGATGCTCGCAAGATATGCTGATGGTGGGCTAGGTGAAGAAGCCCTGTCTCTTTATGCAACTATGCAACAGGAGGGCGTTACTTCAGCAGATCACGTAACTTTGTGTGCCTTCTGAAAGCATGTAAAAGCATCGGGGCATTGGAGCAGGGAAGGCAGCTACATGACCAGGTTCAGGAGATGGGCTGCAAGTTGACGTGGTCATTTCGAGCTGCCTGGTGGACATGAATGCAAAGTGTGGGAGCTGAGAGGATGCCCGCAGGGTGTGACTGCCATTGCTTCTGGGAAGCTACGTGCATCCACGACTTGCTCCAAAGACAGCTCACCTTGGGAGCATCACGTGGCAGAGGAATATACCTGTTCTACAAAGCAGTCTTAGTGAGATGAAAGAGCATCGCTTGACGGGGTCAAGAGGAACGTGCCTCATGTTCTGAAGTTCTGGAGCCCAGCAGACAGTGTACGGATTGGGGCTGGACATCTCGCTTCCTTTCACGGAAGAGCCATCTTCATGGACGAAAGAGAGAGTGCAGCGCTCCTGAGGCTGACAGCCACTCACAAGGCATCCGACAAAGCACAGAAAAATGTCGTCCGAAACCACTGGTGTCAGGAATGCCTTGTCGTGCAAAGTCCACAGTGTAGACAGGTTGGGAACAAGTAGCTAGAGGGCGCCTTTGCAGGCGTGCAGAAGTTGCTCCACTGCATGCTTCTCCGCGCCGCTGGCCAGCACTGGCCAGCAGAAGTGGATTCGAATCTCCCAATCACACTTGCACGCTTTTGTTGCAACTTGCAAGAGCCCACATTGATCCATATAAGATAATTGGGATGAGCAGGAAGTGGAGTGGGACGCCGTTTGCTCTGCTTGCCTTTTCTTGCAAGTCCTCCTGAGAAGGTGGGACGTTGTTGTGGAGGTTGGGCTATGGCGGATCCATCTCTTCCTGCCGGCGCCGCTGGTGGACCTGCTCGAGATCCTCGAGTCCCGCTCGCCGCAGCTGCGTGCGTTGCTTGCAGAGCTGGAGTCCGACTCGCCAAAGCGGCAGGAACTGCCATCTGTTGATTCGTGGGAAGCTACTTCAATTGCGACTGCCAGGACGGGGAATGTCACCACCGCGAGGAGTGGCACTGGGCGGTGCGCTTGCGTCTGCTCACCGCTATCGGCAGATGCCGTACGCTCAGGAAGATTCAACTGAATCCTCTGTGGAAGAGGGTCACAGCGTGAGGCGGGACGAGGCGTTGGCGCTCTTTTCAGGCTTGCAACACAACCTTGTGCTGGAGGAGCTGAATCTGTTTGGCTACAAGGGGTTTGGGACGGCAGCAGCGTGCCTCCAGGCACTGAGTGCCGTCATCGACAGAACTCATCGCTCACTGGACTTCCTCGGTCTGCAATCTGTGGGATTGAGTGCAGAAGGACTGGGTGCCATCGCTGCAGCCCTTGGACGCAATGTCAGCTCTTCAGTGCTGTCCAGATTGTCTCTGTGTGGAACGACATCAGGAATGCTGTCGGGGCGCAACACTTGGCCGACATCCTTACCAAGTCGCCCAAGCTGCGCAATCTCTGGATGAGCACCATAGGCATGGACGAGGAAGGAGCCGTGGTGATTGCAGGCCCTGGCGCATACCACTACACTGGCTGGGCTTAGAATCGGAGATCCTGCGCCCCGGAATCCAAACCGGCCCGCGCCCATGTTCCTCGTTCCATTGCTCCAAGCTTTGGTGTGGCACACCCTGGCGGATCCTCCAGCTGCTGTTTCTGGCAATCACTCCATCACACGGCTTGTCCTTGAGTGTCCGGGAGGCCAGGAGGCTGTGGAGCCGGGGCTGGGAGAAGCCCTGGCTCGGGTGCTACGCACCAACCGGGCGCTGAAAGACCTCAGACTATCCAGCTTCTTCATCACACGCGGATTGGGAGCTCTGCGGGAAAACAGCAGCATCACCAAACTCCTGGTGTTTCACTCGCGGCAGTCGGAGGATGATGACATGGATCCCATCCTGACCACCATCCTGGATGAGTGCAAGACTGTTGAGGAGGTTCAGATCCGGTTTGACAAGCCCTTTGGTCCGTCCAGCTTCACCAAGGCGTTTTTCAAGGGTTGCTGCAGAAAACCGCAGCATCAACAGGCTGGTGTTGGATGGCTGGGATGGCTGGACGACGAGATGTTTGAAGACCTGATTCAATCCCTGTCTACCAACACCAACACCCACCTCAGGCTGGATCACATCTCCATCAAGGGCACCTCATGGGAAAAGCAAGGCAGGGGCGAACGTCTGGAGAAAGCGTTGGGAGCTGCGCGAGTGCAGCCGCAGCTGCGTGCGTTGCTCGCAGACTTGGAGTCCGAGTCGCCAGTGCTGCAAGAACTCCCATCTGTGGATTTGTGGGAAGCTATTTCGATTGCCTTTGCCAGGAGGCCTACAGGAGTGTCAACACCGGGGCAGTGGCAGTGGTACGTACGCCTGCGCCTGCTCACAGCTATCGGCAAATGCCGGTCGCTGAGGAAGATTCATCTGAATCCTCCGGGGAGGAGGGGCACTTACAGCGTGAGGAGGTAGAGGCGCTGGCTCTGCTATCAGGCTTGCAACACAACCTTGTGCTGGAGGAGCTGAATCTGTATGGCTACAAGGGGTTTGGGAGGGCACCCTGCCTGCAGGCATTGACTGGCGTCATGGAGAGATGCTATTTCTCATTGGACTTGCTGGGTCTGCAACATCTGGGATTGAGTGCAGAAGGACTGGGTGTCATCGCTGCAGCCCTTGGACGCAACCGCAGCTCAGTGCTGTCCAGATTGTCTCTTTGTGGGAACGACATCGGGAATGCTGTCGGGGCGCAACACTTGGCCGACATCCTTACCAACTCGCCCAAGCTCCGCAATCTATGGATGAGCAACATAGGCATGAACGAGGAAGGAGCCGTGGTGATTGCACAGGCCCTGGCGCATACCACTACACTGGCTGGGCTTAGAATCGGAGATCCTGCGCCCCGGAATCCAAACCAGCCCGCGCCCATGTTCCTCGTTCCATTGCTCCAAGCTTTGGTGTGGCACACCCTGGCGGATCCTCCAGCTGCTGTTTCTGGCAATCACTCCATCACACGGCTTGTCCTCGAGTGTCCGGGAGGCCAGGAGGCTGTGGAGCCGGGGCTGGGAGAAGCCCTGGCTCAGGTGCTTCGCACCAACCGGGCTCTGAAAGACCTCACACTATCCAGCTTCTTCGTCACACGCGGATTGGGAGCTCTGCGGAAAACAGCAGCATCACCAAACTCCTGGTGTTCCACTCGCGGCAGTCGGAGGATGATGACATGGATCCCAACCTGACCGCCATCCTGGATGAGTGCAAGACTGTTGAGGAGGTGCAGATCCGGTTTGACAAGCCCTTTGGTCCGTCCAGCTTCACCAAGGCGTTTTTCAAGGGTTGCTGCAGAAAACCGCAGCATCAACAGGCTGGTGTTGGATGGCTGGGATGGCTGGACGACGAGATGTTTGAAGACCTGATTCAATCCCTGTCTACCAACACCAACACCAACACCCACCTCAGGCTGGATCACATCTCCATCAAGGGCACCTCATGGGAAAAGCAAGGCAGGGGCGAACGTCTGGAGAAAGCGTTGGGAGCTGCGCGAGTGCAGCCGCAGCTGCGTGCGTTGCTCGCAGACTTGGAGTCCGAGTCGCCAGTGCTGCAAGAACTCCCATCTGTGGATTTGTGGGAAGCTATTTCGATTGCCTTTGCCAGGAGGCCTACAGGAGTGTCAACACCGGGGCAGTGGCAGTGGTACGTACGCCTGCGCCTGCTCACAGCTATCGGCAAATGCCGGTCGCTGAGGAAGATTCATCTGAATCCTCCGGGAGGAGGGCACTTACAGCGTGAGGGAGGTAGAGGCGCTGGCTCTGCTATCAGGCTTGCAACACAACCTTGTGCTGGAGGAGCTGAATCTGTATGGCTACAAGGGGTTTGGGAGGGCACCCTGCCTGCAGGCATTGACTGGCGTCATGGAGATGCTATTTCTCATTGGACTTGCTGGGTCTGCAACATCTGGGATTGAGTGCAGAAGGACTGGGTGTCATCGCTGCAGCCCTTGGACGCAACCGCAGCTCAGTGCTGTCCAGATTGTCTCTTTGTGGGAACGACATCAGGAATGCTGTCGGGCGCAACACTTGGCCGACATCCTTACCAACTCGCCCAAGCTCCGCAATCTATGGATGAGCAACATAGGCATGAACGAGGAAGGAGCCGTGGTGATTGCACAGGCCCTGGCGCATACCACTACACTGGCTGGGCTTAGAATCGGAGATCCTGCGGAATCCAAACCAGCCCGCGCCCATGTTCCTCGTTCCATTGCTCCAAGCTTTGGTGTGGCACACCCTGGCGGATCCTCCAGCTGCTGTTTCTGGCAATCACTCCATCACACGGCTTGTCCTCGAGTGTCCGGGAGGCCAGGAGGCTGTGGAGCCAGGGCTGGGAGAAGCCCTGGCTCAGGTGCTTCACCAACCGGGCTCTGAAAGACCTCACACTATCCAGCTTCTTCGTCACACGCGGATTGGGAGCTCTGCGGGAAAACAGCAGCATCACCAAACTCCTGGTGTTCCACTCGCGGCAGTCGGAGGATGATGACATGGATCCCAACCTGACCGCCATCCTGGATGAGTGCAAGACTGTTGAGGAGGTGCAGATCCGGTTTGACAAGCCCTTTGGTCCGTCCAGCTTCACCAAGGCGTTTTTCAAGGGTTGCTGCAGAAAACCGCAGCATCAACATGCTGGTGTTGGATGGCTGGGATGGCTGGACGACGAGATGTTTGAAGACCTGATTCAATCCCTGTCTACCAACACCAACACCCACCTCAGGCTGGATCACATCTCCATCAAGGGCACCTCATGGGAAAAGCAAGGCAGGGGCGAACGTCTGGAGAAAGCGTTGGGAGCTGCGCGAGTGCAGCCGCAGCTGCGTGCGTTGCTCGCAGACTTGGAGTCCGAGTCGCCAGTGCTGCAAGAACTCCCATCTGTGGATTTGTGGGAAGCTATTTCGATTGCCTTTGCCAGGAGGCCTACAGGAGTGTCAACACCGGGGCAGTGGCAGTGGTACGTACGCCTGCGCCTGCTCACAGCTATCGGCAAATGCCGGTCGCTGAGGAAGATTCATCTGAATCCTCCGGGAGGATGGGCACTTACAGCGTGAGGGAGGTAGAGGCGCTGGCGCTGCTATCTGGCTTGCAACACAACCTTGTGCTGGAGGAGCTTAATTTGCTTGGCTACGTGGGCTTTGGGACGGGACCCTGCCTGCAGGCATTGACTGGCGTCATGGAGATGCTATTTCTCATTGGACTTGCTGGGTCTGCAATATCTGGGATTGAGTGCAGAAGGACTGGGTGTCATCGCTGCAGCCCTTGGACGCAACCGCAGCTCAGTGCTGTCCAGATTGTCTCTTTGTGGGAACGACATCGGGAATGCTGTCGGGCGCAACATTTGGCCGACATCCTGAGGAATTCGATCGCCCTCCGCAATCTCTGGATGAGCAATATTGGCATGGATGAGGAAGGAGCCGTGCTGATTGCAGAGGCCCTGGCGAATACCACCACCCTGATCCGTCTCAGAATCGGAGACCCTGCGCCCCGGAATCCGAAGCAGCCGGCGCCCATGTTCATTGGTCCAATTCTCGAAGCTTTGGTGTGGCACACGCCGGATTCGGAGAATCAGGAGGATTGTCATCCTCTGCTTCTAGAGCCACTTCCAATCGCTCCATCAGGCTGCTTGTTCTTGAGTGCCCAGGAGGCCAGCAGGCCGTGGAGCCGGGACTGGGAGAAGCCCTGGCTCGGTGCTGCGCACCAACCGTGCTCTCACTGACCTCAGACTTGCCAGCTTCTTCGTCACACGCGGATTGGAAGCGCTACCTGAAAACAGCAGCATCACCCAACTCCAAGTAAGTCACACGCGGAATTCGGAGGATGATGACATGGATCCTATGCTGATCACGATTCTTCAGGAGTGCAAGAATGTCCAGCAGCTGCAGCTTCAGTTTTATAAGCCCTTTGGTCCATCCAACTTCTCCAAGGCGTTTTTCCAAGGGTTGCGGGATAATCGTAGCATCAAGACGCTTGTGTTGGATGACTGCGAAGGATTGGATGACTACATGTTCCAGAACTTGATGCGGTCTCTGGGACGCAACTGCAACAACGTCCTGGAGAACATTTCCATCAAGAAAACAACCTGGGAAAGCGAAGGCAAAGGAATATACATCCAGAATGCTCTCTCAAGGAACATGCGCAGAAGAAGCGCTGCTCCGCAGGGTAGGTGCCCCAAGCCAGTAGCTAGCTACCCTTGTCCTGATTTGTATCTACAGTCAGAACCCACAAACTCAGATGTATACTGACCCCTTCTCACTTGTGCAGGTTCGGAAGAAGTGCCACCACCGGTCACTGCAACTGTGGCAACCTCTGGTGCCGCAGCAGGTAATGAAACTACATGAATCCATGGATTTGATCCAACCACTGCCAAGCTGTTGTTGTTGTTGCAATTTGTACCGAATGCACCACTTGATGCTGCTGCTGGCAGGCAGTCTGATGATTGACTGATTGGCTGTTTTGTTTTCACCACAATTTCCAGTTGCTGTTCCTGAGGAGCTCAGTGCCCTGCTTGCCGAGCTCGACTCACCTTCGCCTACACTCAGTAGTCTTCCTCGTGTGAAGCGTTTGGGCACTTGTTCAAGAGGGACGTGGAACATCCACAGGTGGAACTTGAACTGCGCATGCGCCTCATGAAGGCTATCGGAAAATGCCCCACACTCAGATTCATAGATCTCGACCTCTTGGGCGTCGAAATTACAGGGTGACGGTGGCAGAGGCGATGGCGCTGCTAGAAGGCCTGAGCTCGAATGCAATAGTGGAACGGCTGGACTTGAGTGGCTTCCTTGGTTTTGGAACAGGTGAAGTCTGCGCTGCAATCGCCGCTATCTTGCAATCCAGCCGCACCTTGCAATTTCTGAATATGGGATACACTGGCATGACTGTCGAAGGACTGGCTTGCATTGCCCTGCTGCGACATAATCGCAGCACTGTGCTTCGCACCTTGTATCTTTCTGGAAACACGACTGTGGGAGAAGGTGTTGGAGCTCAACACCTGGCTGATATCCTGACCAGCACTCCCGCTCTTCGCAACCTGGGGATGTGGGATACAGGGATGGATGAGGCGGGAGCATTGATGATAGGGGATGCTCTGGCTCAGAACACCACACTTGACTGGCTGAACATAGGATTCAATCAAGCGTGGAGGCCAAAGCAGGCAGGGATGATGGCCACGCTGTTAGCTCGAGCATTCACCCTGGCATGCTGGACGCAGACCAGGAGGCTGAAGGTGTTGCTCCCAAGCTTCCTTCTGTTAACGAGTCTGTCACACATCTCCAGCTGGAAGTATGGGGAGCAGGACAGCAGCCTGTCATCGCTGAGTTGGGAGAAGCTGTGGCCCGCATGCTGCGGTCGAACATGACTTTAAGGCATCTCGATGTATGTAGCTGCTTTATAAGCCAGGGATTGGAGGGCTGTGTGACAACAGCAGCGTTATCCGTGTGACAGTCCGACATGGTAGCTCTAGTGCTAAGGAGGACTACTGCAAGCTGATGCCAATACTGCAGAGTTGCCAGACAGTGGAAAAGTTTACAATTAGCTCAGAACAGTTTGGGACCTTTGGGATCATCCGACCTCCGAAGACGTTTTTCAAATCGTTGCAGGACAATCGTTACCTCAACAGGTTGGTGTTGGATGGCTGGAAAGGGTTGGACGACAATATGTTCCAAGACCTGTTGCGGGCTCTGCAAGTGAACACCAATTTGAAGAGTATATCGTTCGAGAACACTGTGTGGAAAAGTCAGGAAAAGGAGCTGCAGTGGATGAACTACTACGCCAAAACAGGGAATACCGGAAAGCTCTGGCAGGGCTCCAACAATGCCAGTGAAATCATGTCGCCTCGTACTTTGTGGATTTCCATATGCAGGTGAGCCACGTGCTGAACCCAAAGTTTGTACATCCCAAATGGCGTAGTTCGTGGCAGACTTCACTGCAGTTGTTTCTGTCTTCTACATCTGTTTTCTTGTCTTAACGTTGTTTTCGTCTCCGGAGTGTAATCGGTGGTAAATGTTGCTGTTTCAGGAAAACCACGATACGGAATACGTTGATGAGTATGCAAACACACGAAAACGATGTTGAGATGGAGGGTGAAACGATTTCGAAGCACATACCTCGAACCCTTGGGTTTGAGGTTGAGGTGATAAAAGATGGTCCAGCCTTGAGAATTACCGTTTGGGATCTTGCAGGGCACCAGGAGTTTCATGCTCTTCACGATTTCGTCTTTCCTGCTGTGAATAACTCTTCTCTCTTCTTGTTTGTGTATAACCCGTTCAAATTTGGTGGTAATTATTCAAGTGCGGAAATGAAGGATAGAAAGGATTTTCGAGATGAATTTATTTATTGGCTTAAATTTATTGCTTCCAACTCACGGTTAGCTCAACAGGTGAAACCTTATGTTCATGTGGTGGTAACATTTGGTGACAAGCTTGAAGGTAGGATGTCTTGAAGGTTGCAATACGGGAGGAAGTGTTGGTGATGAAGAAAAAGTTCATGGCTGTTGTGGAAACATCCAATGAACCCACTTTCATCAATGGACAGAGTTGGAAAGATGTGTATGCACTACGCAGCCTTATAGAGGAAAAGCTACGCCAGCTTGTCAGCAAATTGGCCCCAATTCCCAATATTTGTGAGCAGACCCGTATACATGTGCAAAGATGGGCTGAGGATCAACAAGGTATGCCAATCATTTCTGTTGAGAAGTTTAGTGAGTTGTTTCATAGCACATGTAAGGCGGCAATAGGGCATCCACTCATCTCAGAGGATTACAGAAGATTTCTTCGAGACTTCATGGACAAAGAGGATAGCTGGAAAGTAGTAGCATCATATCTCAAGGATTCAGGGGAGATAATATATTTCCAAATGTCACGGCTTATGGTCATCAACCTCCGATGGTTAGGAATGGGCGTTTTTGGTCAGCTGATTAGTATATTTGGTGAACCGGACAATAAGCAACATTGGCTTCAAGTTCAAAATGGGTTCATCAGCAAATATAGGTTGAGTAGCCTTCTAAAAATGTCTTTGAACAAGGTAGGGCTTGATGAAACTATTGTGAGCGAAGAACAATTTATCCAATTGATGCTTGAGTTACACCTTTGCCATGAAAGTAGAGATGAGGAAGGAGAAGTGCGTTATTTTGTTCCAATATGTATGTATAAAGAAGACGATGGATCAGGAGTTGACCAACAGTTAGTATGGCCTTCACACGGTGGTAATCTTCATGATTATATCTTTATGGGTTTGCGTCTACAATGCGATGATCAAGATTGTACATTCCTCACACCAGGATTTTTCCCTAGGTTACAGGTTTGTAACTTTTCTCAAGCTCACTATCTTTTGTTTTATGTCCTTGGAAACTTCTTCTTTTGTTTTATTATTATTATTTACTGTTAACTAGTCTCATTGTTCCTATATATTGTAGGTACTTTTATACACATATTGTTTGACAAAAGGCTGGGTTGATGAGGAAAGACCAATTGATTCAGGAATAAAATTGGAGCGTAATGTTCTTTCAATATCTGCAGAGGCATTGGATATCTTTGTGGAATTTAATGCCGAAATCGGTTGCTACATAGATATACTGGCCCGATCTACTCAAGGCTATTTAGAGTCCATGTCATTTTTGAAGCAACATATTGTATCTCAGATTCGGGCATTTTGTGCTTCGTATGAGGGTTGTGCAGGGGTTACATTGGTTGAAGGTGTTCTTCGACATGAATGTGTGGCATCCCTCACTCTATGCAGACATAGGAGACACGAGTGTATCCCGAGATAAGCTAGTCAAAGCGGTGGCTGCTGCAAAGAATCGATGCTATGCTCACTACACGCACCGGAGAGTCTGACGGCAGCACCCAGCTCTACACTCATTTTAAAGGCCAACATAGAGTATGCAACCGTGGTGAATGGTCATGTCATTTTGGGACAAAAAGAGGACCTTGCCAGAGCCGAAGCAGAGTTCCAAGGTTCGAAGCTCTCAATCCTGTGAATCGTCTGTTTTTCGCTAGGTGTCCATACTCTGCACATGTAGTTTTTCTGTAGCATTACACAAGTAGGCCGTTTCTTGCAAACTCTGAGGCTGTACCTGTTGCAGGATCAAAATCTAGCAGCAGAGAAGTTGCTGAGACTTCTATGCAGCTATCCCCGCAAGTAGTGCAAGGTGTGCAGAAAGAAGAACCTGTTGTTGGGAATAGTTATCCTAACCATGGTGTGGAAGCAGGCAAACGAAGAGGTTTGGCAATAAATTTATCGAAAATAAATACAAAATAAGCTCAAAAAATGCCAAAATTTTAAGACAAGTGCGCACACTTGTGCGCGCATTTGTCTCAAAAACTTCGATTTTTTTTTTTGGGACTTTTCGTATTTTTTAGATTTTTTACTTTTTTTTTCCTTGAATGAACCGTCTGGGAATGCACTAGGAGACACGAACCCTATGGGTTCATGCCCCTAAAGCTTCTTGACCCTACGTGCGTGCACCTAGGCCCCCTTGCCCCCTGGTGTGCACACAAGTACGCGCATCTTCACTTAGGGGTTTTTTCTCTTTTCCAGATTCTATTATTGCAGGAATTTGCTCGAAAGAAATGTGGAAAATAAGAACCAACCACATTCAACTTTTCAACTTACCGGATATTTGATTATGCTTCATCAATAGTCTCTAGGGCAGACTCAAAATAGCGTTAATTTTCATTATGCCCTATGTGTAACTCACAACCGTGGCCGGAAATTGGCCCTTAGTGGACTTAAATAAAATTCTTCTTCTTCTTCTTCTTCTTACATCAAAACTCCGCAGTTAAGCGCCCTTGGGCCGGATTGGTGACCTCCCGGGAAGTCCCGATGCTGCATGCACCCTTCGTCTCATCTTTTCTTCCACTCCTTTTTTTTTTTTTCCCCTTCTTCTTCTTCTTTCCATTTTGAGCTCTAGAGTTCTTTGCTTTCCTTTCCCCGAATTTTATTGAAGTCCACTAAGAACGGATTTCCTTCATGTGACTCATTTGTGAGTTACAGGCATAATGAGAATTAATCGCTATTCGAGTCGCCTTCAAACTAGTGTTGTGAAGCATAATCAAATATCTGGCGTTGAAAAATTGAATATGTTGCGTTCTTATTTCCCACAATTTGTTTCAAGCAAACTCCGCAATAATAGGGTCAAGAATGAGAGAAAACCGGAGTGAAGATTGAGTTGTCGTAAGTAGATTGATAAAAGTATGCTTGACATCATCATAAATGGGATAGAGGAACACAAAGTGGTCTTCGCCTCAACACCCTGCATAACTTGCAAATTCTGGACTCCTTGGTGGCTTTGGACGTGCCGTCTATCGGTCTCAATTCAATTCACGATGAGACCCGTCTGAATATGACCCGTAATCATCCTAAGCTTGAAAGACACATGGGTGCGAAGATAGAGAGAAAGCAAAGGTTTCCCAGTTGGGAACGATCACGAAAAATTGTTTGTAGGTCTTGAGCTTAGTGGGTAAGGGAGAGAGGAGACCAAGTATAGGACAAATAGGTAGTCAACAACAAATAGGTAGTCAAATATGTAGGCATAGCTCATCAACAAAACCAAACCAACTCCTTTCTCCTTCTTACATAACGCATTACATGTGCACCTATGCTCATTCCTAAAGCCAACTCATTCAATCTCGTCATCTAATGAGTGCTCCTCACCTTCGCATTTGTCCAAAGCCCTTTTGTTTTGCACTATGTGGCCCAAGCGCCATGCATGATACATCCACTTGTCCTTGAAGGCCCTCGCACGGTGACCCAACGCCACGATCTCCATACTCCGCACTCCAACTTCATTCCACCTCATCAATATGTAGGCCAAACAAGTTTGGAGAAGATGATCCCCATGGCGGACTACCATATTACAAGGTAAATCCAAGAGGCATGAGGTAGTGCGGTCAAAAGCAACATGAGGTAGTAGTAGTAGTGTGCAGCGCGGATCTACAAGCAAAATCCTAATATTCCAGTGAACAAATCGTACTTGAAAGTAATTGTCATGCATGAAAGAAAAGGGCCAGCAGTCACCTGGGGACCGTCCACGGCCACTCCGGCGAAGGCGAAGGCTAAAGTTAAGGCTTTGTATCAATGCTTGTGAATTACGGATCCCCATCCCGGTATGATTGGAGACAAGGACGCTCAACCCCGACGTTCTTTTGCGGCCATGGATAGGTGCACGATTGCGGTATGCTGGTGAGGGGATGAAGTTTGCTTGGTCTTTAAGACTTTATGTACGTCGACGTCCACACCACATAGACAAAGGCTCAATCGTATGAAGAAGAGGAGAAGAATTTTATTCAACTCTGTTTCTTACGTCTGTATGTTTCTTACGCCTTTGTGCACAATCGCGTTTCATCCACTACCACGAATTGCGTCGTCAGATTTATTATTCACGATCAAGGGAGTCCCAAGTTGGTGATCTCCAATATTTATCTATGGGGTATAGCCGACGCGACGGCAGCTGAGTGAGAGCCTGCTTGTCTCAGAAGAACTCAGAAGTGAGTGAAGGCTTCAGAGCCTGGGGTGCCCCAATGTCAAGTGGAAGATGACAACGTGCTAATATCTATGCACTCAACAAAGTAGTCAGGGACCTGATTCTCGTAGGAAGAAGCTCGCTACACCTCAAGTTCCCCGAAAGGGAATCACTCCTGCAAACAGAAACGTTCACAGTTACCAGTTGCTGGACGTAAAGGACAGCATTGGCATGCAAACAAGGGACGTGGTAAGATGTGGCATTCCACAGAAACGAACAGAGTCAAAACCAAAAACACGCGAGGCGGCAATGACTCAGATTATGGGTGGTGATCTATTAGAATTGTGGGCACGGGTTCAAGGACAATCATGAACTGGAGAGAGAGGAAAGAGAACGGGAATGGGAAGGATGCCCCGGGTGACCGACGAGGTGAACTAGCGAATTGAGGTCGTGTGTGAACTTTGCATCGGTTCGTATGGCTTCTGCTTGGCGTGGCCTTGGAGAGGCATTCCATGAGGTTGACGTATCCTTGGCAAGGCATTCCACGTTTGCTCCTGCATATATGCTGGGATGTACGCACGGTTTTACGTTCATAGGTCAGTAGGATCCTGCGTTACCTGGCGCAGGTGTTTCATGGAAAAATGTGTCGTTTAAATGTGACATCTTGGAATGCCATGGTCTTGGGGTACCACCAGATGAGTTGTGGTGTGGAGGCTGCTGCTGTTGTGGTCAATGATGCAAGACAAGGGTCAAGGGTGCAAGACCTGGGTCAAGGATTCAAGAGAAGGGTCAAGTCCCGAATGGGACAACATGTGCTGGTGAGAGCCACCGACGCCGGCCGATGTCAGTCACAACAAAACTTGGATGTGATTTGTAGGAAGGAAACACGCTTGTGGATGCGTATGCAAAATGTGGGGACCTCCAGGAATGAGTCAAATGCTTGAAGACTTGCCTCTCAAAAGTAATGTGGTTCCGGGGCACACCATGATCTTGGGGTACACCTCCCAGATCCACAAGGCTGAACAGGAAGCTCTGCTCCTGTACTCACAGATGCAGCAGGAAGGTGTGGTCCCGAATTACCGCACATATGCTGTTGTCCTTAAAGCTTGCCGTAGCCTGGCAGCATGGGGTGGGCGAAATGGTGGGCATGCACTTGGATCAAGTGTGAGAGAGCAATGCCTGCGAACTGTGAAAGCTGTCCATTCCGATGTTGTGAAGGGTAAGTGCAAGTCGGACGTGTTTGTGGCCAACATGCTTGTGGATGCATACTCAAAAGTGTGGAAGTGTAGAAGATGCTAGACACGTGTTTGATAACATGCCTGTCCGTAGTGTGGTTTCTTGGACTGCCATGATTTTGGGGTACGCCCATATGCACAAGGGTGAGGAGGCTTTGAAGTTGTACATGGAGATGCGACGAGCAGGTGTTGTTCCCAACGAGAGAACATATGTGGGTGCGCTTAAGGCCTGCAGTACCATGGCAGAGTTGGGAGCTGATGGCGTATCTCCCAAACGCCAGTTTCTGGAACCTCTTGTGAGAGCCATCCACCAAGATGTCAAGAAGGCGAGGTTGGAGCCAAATGTGTTTGTGGGGAACATGCTGGTGGATGCTTATGCAAAATGCGGAGCCTGGAGACTGCCAGGCAGGTGTTTGAGGACATGTCTTACCGCAATGTAGTGGTATGGAATACGATGATCTTTGGTTACTCCCAGCAAGCGGGGAAGGGTGAAGAAGCTCTGCTGCTCTACAAACAGATGCAACAAGGTGGTGTGGTAGCTGATTCCCGAACATATGTCGGTGCGCTTCAGGCTTGCGGTGCCATTGCAGAACAGGAGAGAAACGAGGGTGACGGAGTTCGTGTCACAAAACAGTGCCTGGAAACCGTGACAACCATCCACAGACATGTCTTGAAGAGGAAGTTGGAGTCCGATGTATTTGTAGCAACCATGCTGGTGGACGTGTATGCCAAATGTGGAAGCCTGGAGAAGGCCAGGAAGTTGTTCGAAAACATGCCTCACCGTGATGCGGTTTCATGGAATGCCATGATCTTGGGATATGCTCAGATGCAGGAGCCTCAAGAGGCCTTGAACCTGTACGAGTTGATGAGACAGGAATCCGTGGTTCCTGACGACCGCACTTATGTTGCTGTTCTGAAGGCTTGCTGCACCCTTGCCCAACAAGTAGGGGACAGAAAATGCATTGCCTGCAGACAGTGGCACGCATCCATGGCGATGTGGGCAAAGGACGGTTTGATTCCAACGTGTTTGTCGCAAACATGCTCGTAAATGCGTATGCAAAATGTGGGAACCTGGAGAAGGCCCGGCTGGTGTTTGACAAGATCCCTCATCGTGATGTGGTGGCTTGGACTGCCATGGTTTTAGGGTACGCCCAGATGGACAAGGGTGAAGAAGCTTTGCACCTGTACTCGCAGATGCAACAGGAAGGTGTCCTGCCAAACGAGCGCACATTCGTGGCTGCCCTGACAGCCTGCAGCAGCGTGGCTGGACTGGAGAAGGGAAGCAAATCCACGCTCAGATCCGCGAAGCCGGTGTGGATCTCTGCGCCTCCTCCCATGTGGCCAACAGTCTGATCGACATGTATGGCAAGTGCTCCAGCATGGTGGATGCGCGGAAGGTGTTCGACGCCATTGCCACTAACGACATCGTCGCATGGAACGCGTTGCTGTTAGGGTACGCGAAGCAAGGGCAGAGCGAGGCTGTGTTCCAATTGTTGGAGAGGATGAAGCAGGAGGAATCCATCCCAACGACATCACCTTCCTCGGCGTGCTCATGGTATGCAGTCATGTCGGCCTGATGGACACCGGCCAGAAGTTCTTGGATGCCATGAGCAGAGATTACGGCATAGATCCCTCGATCCAGCACCTCAACTGCATGGTGGATCTCCTCGGCCGCGCAGGCCGCATCCACCAAGCCATGGCCATGGTCCGCAGCATGCCCTTCCCGGCTGACATGTCCGTGTGGCGGAGCATCCTCAGCGCCTGCCAGAAGTGGCGAGCCGTGGAGCTCGGAAGGCGGGCCTTCGAATGCGCTGTTCGGCTGGATGCACGAGACGCTGCGCCGTACGTCTTCATGGCCAACATCTATCTTGCTGCCGGCATGCCGGCCATGGCGGATAAGGTTCAGGCACGGCGTGCGATGGCGCAGGCGTGGAAGGAGCCGGGGCGCAGCTGGTGGATGGACGGGACCGGGAAGGTGCATGTTTTTCTGGTGGCGGATGCTGGACATCCCGAGAGCGAGGGCATTTACGCCAAATTAGACGACATTGTTGCCTCTCTTCGCCGAAACCTGATTTCGTGTAGAGACTTTTCCCTTCAGTGCTTCTCCGTTCGTGACGAAATGAGGTCACGGAAGGAGAAGCATCAAACGGCATAGTTTCTTGCCCGCCTCCTTCGAGTTCTTCTTTTCGTCCTCTTTGGCTGTCGGAGCTTTCGTCGAGGTGCTGGCTATGGCGGCGGAGGAAGGGAAGGCGCGGCCGGGGGTGCTGCTGGCGGTGCGGGTGAGCGAGTACCTGGAGAAGGCGCTGGAGAGCAGGTACGCGCTGCACCGGCTGTACGCGGCGCCATTGAGGGAGGCGGAGCGGGCGGAGTGGCTTGGCGCCATCGCTCCGGCGGTGCGCGCGGTGGTCGGCAGCGCGGCGGGCGCGGCCTCTGCAGAGCTCATCGCGCAGCTGCCGGCGCTGGAGCTGGTGGCGTGCAACAGCGTGGGAACGGACAAGGTGCATCTTCCGAGCTGCAAGGAGCGGGGGATCGCGGTGAGCAACACGCCGGACGTGCTCACAGACGACTGCGCGGATTTGGCTTTGGCTCTGATGCTGACTTCCTCCCGCCGCCTGGTGGCCGCGGACGGCTACCTGCGGCAGGGGCTGTGGGAGGCGCAGGGGGACTTCCCGCTGGCGACCAAGGTGTCAGGGAAGCGGGTAGGGATCGTGGGGCTGGGCCGCATCGGGTTGGCTGTGGCCTCCCGGGCGCGCGCCTTCGGGTGCGCCATCTCTTACCACGGCCGGGGCCGAAAACAGGAGGCGGACTCGCAGGGTTTCCGCTTCTTTGACAGCGCGGAGGGCCTGGCGCGGGAGTCGGACTTCCTCGTCCTCTGCTGCCCGCTCACCAGGGACACCGCGGGGCTGGTGGACAGGAAGGTGCTTGACGCGCTTGGCCCCAAAGGCACGCTCATCAACATCGCGCGTGGTCCCGTGGTGGACGAGCCGGAGCTGGTGCTGGCCCTGCTGGAGGGCCGCCTCGGCGCCGCGGGCTTGGATGTCTACCAGGACGAGCCCCGCGTGCCGAAGGCGCTGTGCGGGTTGGACAATGTTGTGCTGCTCCCGCATGTGGCCAGCGCGACTGTGGAGACTCGCACAGCCATGGCTGACCTCGTGTTGGAGAACTTGGCCGCGCATTTCGCAGGGAAACCGCTCATTACACCTCTCGATTTCTAGGTCATTCCAGTAGAGTTACATCGGTGGCATACGTTCCTATGAAGACGCACATCTGAGGAATGCTAGGATTGTACTATATGGAAACACTGTTCGGCACACCTCTCCCTGTCACGCCAGGCACCACCACTTGCTTGCCGTTCTTCTCCACGAACTCCGTCCGCGGGTGCAGCAGGAGGTAGGGGATGACGGCTGCGCCGGTCCTCAGCTTCAGATCCGGGTTCCTGTTCCTGCGATCTATTTCCGCTCCGACGGCCTGGATGGCGGAGGAGAATCTGTCCATGGCTGCCAGGGCGCGCTCGTCTTCCGTCCAGTGCGCAGGCCGCTCGCCGATGAATTCCTCGTCTCTAGAATGGGTCGACAGCAGCTGCACTGTGGACATCAACTTGGTCGCCTGCACCTGGTTGGGGAGGGTTGCCAGGAAAAACGTCTCCGGTCTGGCCAGGAAGGCTTCGTATTCTGGAGAGTTCTCTTCGGGAATGAGTATGTTTCAGGCACAATCATGTGCGCGCCGCGAAGTTAACCCCTGGCTTGGCTAACCACAGGTTAACTAACTGCGGGTTGAAGGTTAAGTGTAGGTTTCCGTTATAGCCCTTATTTCAAGCCGTACGTTCGGTAATTAACATTGGCGACTACTATAACGGGTTAAACCTGCCACCATAATCATCTATGGATATTTTAAGGTTCAAATGAAGGTGGACAACTGCGGAATACGAAGCTCTCCTTCCTCTCAGAGTTGCCTGACATTCGCTGCAAAGTTTGAAGAGCTAGCGAAATGCACAACGCTTCTCCACCCTATTCTTGCGGTCGCATGCCCTGTGGCGATTGGAAGGTTAAGTGTAGGTTTCCGTTATAGCCCTTATTTCAAGCCGTACGTTCGGTAATTAACATTGGCGACTGCTATAACGGGTTAAACCTGCCACCATAATCATCTATGGATATTTTAAGGTTCAAACGAAGGTGGACAAATGCGAATCTGAAGCTCTTCCTCTCGAGTTGCGACATTCGCTCGAAGTTTGAAGAGCTAGCGAAATGCACAACTTCTCCACCCTATTCTTGCGGTCGCATGCGGGCGATTGGAAGGCCATAGCGGCGCGATGGGCGGTCTGGACAATGTATCACGCATAGATGGTTTGCGGTGCGCCGCCTTGTCAGATCAAGGCTGCCGAAGGTGGAGAAGGTGACAATCATGGACACCACTCCGAGCATGGAAGGCATCAAGGTCTCATGTCGATACAACTCCGATGGAGAAGGGATAGAATGTAGGCCAAGGATTCGAGACCACGCCAATCCGGATTAGGAATCCAACATTGGTGAAGATGGAACGCGATGCGAAATTGTTTCTTCATCGATCCATGGAGGAGGTGGGGATGACAGCTGCGCCGGTCCTCAGCTTCAGGTCCGGGTTCCTGTTCCTGCGATCTATTTCCGCTCCGACGGCCTGGATGGCGGAGGAGAATCTGTCCAAGGCTGCCAGGGCGCGCTCGTCTTCCGTCCAGTGCGCAGGCCGCTCGCCGATGAATTCCTCGTCTCTAGAATGGGTCGACAGCAGCTGCACTGTGGACATCAACTTGGTCGCCTGCACCTGGTTGGGGAGGGTTGCCAGGAAAAACGTCTCCGGTCTGGCCAGGAAGGCTTCGTATTCTGGAGAGTTCTCTTCGGGAATGAGTATGTTTCAGGCACAATCATGTGCGCCGCGAAGTTAACCCCTGGCGGCTAACCGCAGGTTAACTAACTGCGGGTTGAAGTGTAGGTTTCCGTTATAGCCCTTATTTCAAGCCGTACGTCTGGTAATTAACATTGGCGACTGCTATAACGGGTTAAACCTGCCACCATAATCATCTATGGATATTTTAAGGTTCAAACGAAGGTGGACAAAATACGAAGCTCTCCTTCCTCTCGAGTTGCGACATTCGCAAAGTTTGAAGAGCTAGCGAAATGCAACGCTTCTCCACCCTATTCTTGCGGTCGCATGCCCTGTGGCGATTGGAAGGTTAAGTGTAGGTTTCCGTTATAGCCCTTATTTCAAGCCGTACGTTCGGTAATTAACATTGGCGACTGCTATAACGGGTTAAACCTGCCACCATAATCATCTATGGATATTTTAAGGTTCAAACGAAGGTGGACAAATGCGAATCTGAAGCTCTTCCTCTCGAGTTGCGACATTCGCTCGAAGTTTGAAGAGCTAGCGAAATGCACAACTTCTCCACCCTATTCTTGCGGTCGCATGCGGGCGATTGGAAGGCCATAGCGGCGCGATGGATGGTCCGTGGACAATGTATCACGCATAGATGGTTTGCGGTGCGCCGCCTTGTCAGATCAAGGCTGCCGAAGGTGGAGAAGGTGACAATCATGGACACCACTCCGAGCATGGAAGGCATCGGAAGGTCTCATGTCGATACAACTCCGATGGAGAAGGGATAGAATGTAGGCCAAGGATTCTCGAGACCACGCCAATCCGGATTAGAATCCAACATTGGTCAAGATGGAACGCGATGCGAAATTGTTTCTTCATCGATCCATGGAGGAGGTGGGGATGACAGCTGCGCCGGTCCTCAGCTTCAGGTCCGGGTTCCTGTTCCTGCGATCTATTTCCGCTCCGACGGCCTGGATGGCGGAGGAGAATCTGTCCATGGCTGCCAGGGCGCGCTCGTCTTCCGTCCAGTGCGCAGGCCGCTCGCCGATGAATTCCTCGTCTCTAGAATGGGTCGACAGCAGCTGCACTGTGGACATCAACTTGGTCGCCTGCACCTGGTTGGGGAGGGTTGCCAGGAAAAACGTCTCCGGTCTGGCCAGGAAGGCTTCGTATTCTGGAGAGTTCTCTTCGGGAATGAGTATGTTTCCAGGGCACAATCATGTGCGCGCCGCGAAGTTAACCCCTGGCTTGGCTAACCGCAGGTTAACTAACTGCGGGTTGAAGGTTAAGTGTAGGTTTCCGTTATAGCCCTTATTTCAAGCCGTACGTTCGGTAATTAACATTGGCGACTGCTATAACGGGTTAAACCTGCCACCATAATCATCTATGGATATTTTAAGGTTCAAACGAAGGTGGACAAATGCAGAATACGAAGCTCTCCTTCCTCTCAGAGTTGCCTGACATTCGCTGCGAAGTTTGAAGAGCTAGCGAAATGCAGAACGCTTCTCCACCCTATTCTTGCGGTCGCATGCCCCAGGGGCGATTGGAAGGCCATAGCGGCGATGGATGGGCGGTCTGGACAATGTATCACGCATAGATGGTTTGCAGGTAGCTGCCTTGCCTTCGTATTCTGCGTCGTCGCGGAAGGTGGAGAAGGTGACAATCATGGACACCACTCCAGAGCATGGAAGGCATCGGAAGGTCTCAATCGATACAACTCCGATGGAGAAGGGATAGAATGTAGGCCAAGGATTACGACCACGCCAATCCGGATTAGGAATCCAACATTGGTGAAGATGGAGCGGCAGTGAGTTTCTTCATCGCTCCATGGAGGTCGGGAATGATGGGACCGAATTTTGCGGGAATGAGGATGCGGGCACGAACACCAGCGGTGGCATCCGAGCCATTCACGTAAACGCCGAGTCAACATTGCGGTGAAGCATAGACATTATCCAAGCCGAGATTGAAGAGGACCATGAAGTCAGCATTGAAGAAATACATAACGCATGGTCTTCGCATTGTCAGCGCAGTTGTTTGTCGCAATTGGGAAAGAAGAATATAGAGAGCCTCGATATCGCTTCTTGGGATTGCCTCGAACAAGCAGGAAATATATTTGCAAGGATTGCTCGAGGTAGAACAAGCAACCTCCGGTCGCAATGTTCTCAATTTTCTCCGAGAGAAGTTGCAATGTTGTGTACAAGTTTCGAAAAGTGTTCGCATTGGATGGCGAAGGTATGAACATTTGAAACAGAGAGTACTAACGAACACACCATGGTCATCGAATTGAAGTTCCAAGGACGCCAATCAAGATCATGTTCGGAATGCATTGCTTGGATGGAAAAGTTTTCAAGCTAACGCATGCCCAATGTTTGATTTTCAACTTGCGATTCATATACCAAAGGAGAGATATTCCGTGACTACAAACGGAGGTTTCAAGAGTCGGTTTGACCAACGCCTCTCATTCTCACTGCCTTATGGAAGAAACATTTTCCAAAAGTGAAGATACCAAAGTGTAGTTTTCAAAATGCGTCCAATGCGAACGTTGAAGACAAATGCATACGAAGCTCTCCTTCCTCTCAGAGTTGCCTGACATTCGCTGCGAAGTTTGAAGAGCTAGCGAAATGCACAACGCTTCTCCACCCTATTCTTGCGGTCGCATGTCCCAGGGGCGATTGGAAGGCCATAAGCGAGCGCGATGGACAGGGTCTGTGGACAATGTATCACGCATAGATGGTTTGCAGGTAGCTGCCTTGCCTTCGTATTCTGCGTCGTCGCGGAAGGTGGAGAAGGTGACAATCATGGACACCACTCCAGAGCACGGAAGGCATCATAAGGTCTCTGTAATCAATACAACTCCCGATGGAGAAGGGATAGAATGTAGGCCAAGGATTCTGGAGACCACGCCAATCCCCGGGATTAGGAATCCAAGATTGGCTGAAGATGGAACGCGACAGCGGAAATTGTTTCTTCATCGATCCATGGAGGAGGTCGGGAATGATGGGACCGAATTTTGCAGGAATGAGGATGCGGGCACAGAACACCACGGCAGTGGCATCCAGGCCGAGCCATTCACAGAAACGTCGAGTCAACATTGCACGGTGAAGCGTAGACATTATCCAAGCCGGAGATTGAAGAGGACCATGAAGATGTGCAGCATTGAAGAGATACATAACGCATGGTCTGCGCATTGCTGTAGCGCAGGTTGTTTGCTGCAATTGGGAAAGAAGAATATAGAGAGCCTCAGATATCGCTTCTTGGGATTGCCTCGAGAACAGCAGGAAATATATTTGCAAGGATTGCTCGAGGTAGAACAAGCAACCTCCGGTCGCAATGTTCTCAATTTTCTCCGAGAGAAGTTGCAATGTTGTGTACAAGTTTCGAAAAGTGTTCGCATTGGATGGCGAAGGTATGAACATTTGAAACAGAGAGTACTAACGAACACACCATGGTCATCGGAATTGAAGTTCCAAGGACGCCCAATCAAGATCATGTTCGGAATGCATTGCTTGGATGGAAAAGTTTTCAAGCTAACGCATGCCCAATGTTTGATTTTCAACTTGCGATTCATATACCAAAGGAGAGATATTCCGTGACTACAAACGGGAGGTTTCAAGAGTCGGTTTGACCAACGCCTCTCATTCTCACTGCCTTATGGAAGAAACATTTTCCAAAAGTGAAGATACCAAAGTGTAGTTTTCAAAATCGTCCAATGCGAACGTTGAAGACTGCATCGAGATGACCAGAACCGACAAGAACAAGGTATTTCATATCGAGTTCCTTTTGACTTCCATGGAATCATGAGCACTCCACCGCCTCTAGACTCGCCGCCCACTGCCGGGTGCGCTTGTGCGCGACCCGCGTAGAATCGCACGCGCGCCGATCACACAGGATGCACCAAATCACCGCAAACCGGGCACAGATTGCGCGCCCCACGCAGCGGAGGCCGCAGACGGCGTGGCGCCAAGACCAGGCTGGGTCTTGGTGCGTGCAAGGCGCGCAAGACGCTCACAAGACCGTGTCAGCCCGGCGCAAGATATGGGCTCGGGTCCATGCACGCGCGGTACCAAGGACAAACTTCGACCATGTGATCCATTTCATCGTGATGAGGTCCATGAGCAGCACCTCCGTGAACATCGGTCGGCGATCAAGCAGGAGCGACTAAAACTTGCAAAACATCGCTTGAAGTGTAAAGGCCAACCGAGCAAATACATTGGAATGGCGATAGGCAGGATGGACCAAAGCAAGACGAGCTCCACATTTTCCCCGCCTCCAAAGGATTTTGCGATGGTCTCATTCCGGTCCATGTTGTGGGTTGTTTGGTATACAACAACATTATGAAGACCGGTGTTTGTGAACTTCCCGAATATTCGGAACGACGCCAACTTAACTATTCATATCATCCAGGATGTTATTCTCACCTATGAGACGGTTCTGCCGAAGACGTTTTACTTGCAACTGGACAACACGGCCAGAGAAAACAAGAATATGTTGTTGTTTGCATACTTAAGTATGCTTGTCGAGAAGCGGGTCTTCGATAAGGTGAAGGTGGGCTTTCTTCTTGTCGGGCACACGCATGATGCAGTTGATCAAATGTTCTCATGCTTTTCTAAAAGTCTCAGGCACAAAAAAGCAATGTCACTCGAAACCCTTATGAGTTTGATTCATCAGGCTTATACACCCAATCCGGAAGTGAAAATGGTTTCCGAGGTGGCCGATTTCAGGAGCTTTGTCTGGCCCAATGGGATGGGTAAAAGAGGGACACGAGATGCAGCGGTAAGAAATTTGCACAATCATAGTTATCAGCATCAATTCAAAATTTCAAGGGAAGAAAGAGCTGGCGGCGCCACTGTAACAGTTCTTCGTGGCAAGGCACTTTCTACTTGTTCGCATTGGGAACCGTTGGAGGGTTTGGAGTTCCTTCGGAGAATACCTGAAATAGATATAAGGGGAGCGCCTTTATGTCCACTTCAACTGCATGGGAAACCCGCGGACGCCGACCCGCATAAATCATTGGCAGCCATTAGGAAAGCCCTCGAAGGACCGATGCAAAAATATCTATCTCTGGAAGACAAAGTATGATGGAACTCATTCGGCATCACAATGTATGGCAAAATCGAGGAGGAGTCCATCGAGATCTTCAAAAGCATGGGAGTGGTACAACAGGACGAGGCCGAGCGGAACTTAAATCCCATTGACGCTCCAGATGTCTTTGTCATTCGCCCCCCGCGAACCTCGAAACTGGCCACATGTATGTCGGGAATTTTAGGCCACCGGGAGCCGCAGCCCATCGAGTTGGCGAGATTCGATGGGGATGTGTCCGAGATCGACGAGGCCATATGATTGCAGTCCCATGTGAGATGATTTATCGTAACAGCCTTCTTGCGTGTAAGACTTGGATTTCTTATGTGACGAACCTTACCTAGTTGTCCAGGGTGACAGAATAGCAATGCGCTTGAGGGAAGGTACCTACCGAGGAGATATTGGCTCCACACAATGTTGATAGAGAGGGTTTATATAACGGAGGAAGCGACCCAAGCACCGGATCGATCGCTGATATCGGAGACATTTATTTTGGCATACTGGTTCTCGTTTGCAAGGGATAGCACTCCCTACTAGAAAAGGCAGCCTATGTTACACTTATGTTAAGATTTGGACCCCGGATGTAACACTTATGTTGCAATTTTGGGGTCATGTAACACTTTTGGGCGCTTGTTACACTTTGGCTTGGAAACCAAACCGAGTGTTTGTTGCAACCATGTTGCAAGTGTGTTGCAATTTTGTTGAGATGAAGTGAGAGGCGCTTTTGTCCTCTCTCAAGATTGCAACACGGTTGTAATATATAAAGTGTTACAAGAAAAGTCTTGTAACACTTTTGGAGGCTTGCACCAACCTCCTCCCCATCTACCTTCCTCCTTTACTACATTTACCATATAGAATACTTGGTTTCCCTTATTACCTCGTATGAATACATATAAATAAATACATGTATGCATACAGCCTTCGTAGAATACTGGTATTGGTAATATGCCATATACGACAATTTCCTGTGACATACGGTTATATTTCATTTTGTATAAAACACAGTTATACGACACACTGATAACGTACGTAAATTGTACACGTCCAGGATACTATACTTTGTATTCATCATTCCTGAAAACCTGTACGGATACATACATCCCACATTTCACCCCAGCGGCCTATTTTTGTGTATCCGGTGTCGCGCAACCTACCTTCTCTAGCGGGCGTTACGTGCGGCTTGTCCCCATGCCCATCGGCTTCTTGCCATGGCTCGCCCACCCTTCTTATCAATTTACTACTTTGTCCTTCCGCCTAGGAGTTTGCTTTTGCGCCTGCGGGTTCTTTCGCTCCATACAGGCGCTTCTTCATTTCTAATTTCCTACTCCTCATCGTATGCATGAGAAGGAAACCTCCTACAACCCCTGCTTTTGCGATTTTCTTCCTCCCTTCCTCTTGCGTCGTCTCACACCGCCTTTCCCTTTCCATCGCATCCACCTCCCTTCCCTTCTCCCCTCCGCACGCACCCACGTACAAACATCGCAGCATGCCCTTCAAGACATGTGCATATAGTGGTGTGCACAACGACCTTCAATTGCTTACCTTCCCGCACCCCATCTTTTCTTATGTACCTCTTGCCCACATCCACACCACCACCTCCTTCCATCCTCGCTCACTGTGGCGGCCCGTGCCCGTCACACGGCCCCGCCTCCCCTCCCCTCCCCTCCCCGCCTCTTTCGGCCTCCACCTTTTGTCACGGTGGCGTAGCCTCCAATGGGGCCCTGTGGAGGTCCATGCGCATCGGAGTGCGCTGTATGTGTCTGCACGGTTAGGCACGCCTCAATGTCGCCCCTTCCTCATACTGCGCCTTTGTTGTTTCGTTGCGCCATCAAGTACCCCTTTGCTGCCTCTTTCTCCTCCCCTCGAAAATTCCCTCATGGCTGCCACTCGCCTTTTGGCCCCACCACGACCATGGCTTCGCCATGGACCCCGCCTCCTCCATTCGCCACCGCCTCCCTCTCCCACCCCATTTGTTCACAGCGACGCTGACATGCCCCGCCTTGTCAGTGACGACACAATTGCCTCCCGCACAAATTCTCATCCGCCTCCGATTCCATCCCTCATGTCTTTCACGGCCCTCGTCACTCCCTCCCCTCGACCCCATCTCCGTCCACAATGTGCGATTACGCGTCACTGGCGATGGCACCTCCCAACACACGCCCTTTACCACCGGCTGCCCTCTTGACACACCCTCCTTCCGTGAACCGCATGGCACTTTGATTCCAAGTCCCTCCCCTCGAAAATTCCCTCATGGCTGCCACTCGCCTTTTGGCCCCACCACGACCATGGCTTCGCCATGGACCCCGCCTCTCCCTACACATCTTCTCACACTCTCGGCATTCACACTATCACCGTGCATGGACGTTCCATCACCTTCGGGTGATCGTGGCGTCGTCGGCACCACGATCACATTGCCCGTCATAGCCTCACTCGGACACTGTTTCCACCATCCGCACCATCCACCTTCGTGGCACCAAGCCCGCCTCCCCTCCCCTCCGCTTTCGTGTTTTGTCTCCTCCTCTCTCCCAATGCATTCTACTCCCACCGTCCTCCTACTTATCCCCCACATCCACACCACCACCTCCTGCAGGGCCCTGCCTTCCATCCTTCGTCTAAATGCCACGGATCTGGATCCATCTCCAATTCCATGTCGTTCAACAAAATTGTCATCTCCCTTGTCCTCGGCCATAGCCTCGAACCTCCGGGTGGTTCGTTATTCCATGTCTTACCAGTATGAACTCGGGATGACCCGCCATCGCGAACCGCCCACAGAGGTTGCATGGAGATCGTCCTCTTCGCCTCCCAAATTCAGCCTCCTCTTGGGTACCTCCCATGCTTCTTCTCAAACCAAGCACCCATCCAAAGACGCCTCCCTTGCCCCAAGGGTTTGGCCCCACCCTCCGTTTTGGCCAGCCTCTCTTTGCAAGTTCATACTTGATGGCTCGAACTTCCTGCTTGCAGCTCCATCCGAGCCTGTGCAAGGGCATCTTCCCACTCCTCCTCGTCCACCATGCTCGGCTTCTTACCCGCCTCCCCTCCTCCTCTCCCTCTCCTCTAATGCGCCTTTGCGGCCTCCACACATCGAGAATTGCGCGTGCGAGTCATTTATGAGAAGTGTCGGCTTATCTGGACTTCACCACCAGGTCGGGAAGGCTTGACACCGATTTCACTAACCGTCCCTTCTCCCCTCGGGCGTCGCGCCATCTTGCCATGTTCCCAGTTCATTCACAACCTTTGTCCTCACTAGCCAATCCAGGCCTTGCTTCGCCAGACTTCAACAACATCGGATTCCCTTCCTGTCCTTTGCTTTTGCATTGCCTCCTTCACCATTTCACGCCATTCCTTTTATCAAGGTCACAAGTGCATCGTTGTCCACCTCACACCACTCCATCGCATCCTTCTGCACCCTCCTCTCCCTTGTCATCACACCTCCCCTTGGCGAACCGCCGCCATTCCTCATCCAGCCTCAGTCGGCGCACCGGGACCCCGCCTCCCTTGCCCCAAGGGTTTGGCCCCACCTCCTCTCCCTTGTCATCACACCACCACCTCCCGTGTTGCCATGGCTGCCACTCGCCTTTTGGCCCCACCACGACCATGGCTTCGCCATGGACCCCGCCTCCATTCGCCACCGCCTCCCCTCCTCCTCTCCCACCCCATTTGTTCACAACGACACTGACATGCCTTGCCGGTGACGACACAATTGCCTCCGCTGGAATGAATTCTCATCCGCCTCCAATTCCATCCCTCATGTCTTTCACGGCCCTCGTCACTCCCTCGACCCCATCTCCGTCCACAATGTGCGATTACGCTCACTAGGCGGGCACCCTCCCAACACACGCCCTTTACCAGCCTGCTGCCCTCTTGACACACCCTCCTTCCGTGAACCGCATGGCTTCTGATTCCAAGTCCTCTCGCCCACGCAGCCAGAACTTGACGTGACGGCACCCTCCCAACACACGCCCATTACCACCGGCTGCCCTCTCCCTACACATCTGCTCACACTCTCTTCATTCACACTATCACCGTGCATGGACGTTCCATCACCTTCGGGTGATCGTGGCGTCGTCGGCACCACGATCACATTGCCCGTCATAGCCTCACTCGGACACTGTTTCCACCATCCGCACCATCCCACCTTCGTGGCGCTGCCCCGCCTCCCCTCCGTTTCTCTTCGTGTTTTGTCTCCTCCTCTCTCCCAATGCATTCTACTCCCACCGTCCTCCTACTTATCCCCCACATCCACACCACCACCTCCTGCAGGTGCACCCCATCTTCCATCCTTCGTCTAAATGCCACGATCTGGATCCATCTCCAATTCCATGTCGTTCAACAAAATTGTCATCTCCCTTGTCCTCGGCCATAGCCTCGAACCTCGGGTGGTTCGTTATTCCATGTCTTACCAGTATGAACTCGGGAGACCCGCCATCCGCGAACCGCCCACAGAGGTTGCATGGAGATCGTCCTCTTGATCTCCCAAATTCAGCCTCCTCTTGATTTGGGTACCTCCCATGCTTCTTCTCAAACCAAGCACCCATCCAGACGCCCTCCCTTGCCCCAAGGGTTTGGCCCCACCCTCCGCTTTTGGCCCCACCCTCCGTTTCTCTTTGTCGTAAGTTCATACTTGATGGCTCGAACTTCCTGCTTGCAGCTCCATCCGAGCCTGTGCAAGGGCATCTTCCCACTCCTCCTCGTCCACCATGCTCGGCTTCTTACCCGCTCCTCCCCTCCCCGCTCCCTCTCCTCTAATGCACCGCCTCCACACATCGAGAATTGCGCGTGCGAGTCATTGAGAAGTGTCGGCTTATCTGGACTTCACCACCAGGTCGGGAAGGCTTGACACCGATTTCACTAACCGTCCCTTCTCCCCTAACGCCGCGCCATCTTGCCATGTTCCCAGTTCATTCACAACCTTTGTCCTCACCGGTCATTTTCGTGCCTTGCTTGCTCAGACCCCGAACAACATCGGATTCCCTTCCTTCCTGTCCTTTGCTTTTGCATTGCCTCCGCCATTTCACGCCATTCCTTTTATCAAGGTCACAAGTGCATCGTTGTCCACCTCACACCACTCCATCGATCCGCCCCTGCACCCTCCTCTCCCTTGTCATCACACCTCCCCTTGGCGAACCGCCATTCCTCATCCAGCTTCAGGCGTTGTTTGGCGCACCGGGACCCCGCCCACGCGGTTGCCCCGACCGCCCTCGGTTTCGTTTGCCTTCGTCCCAACCACCTCCCGTGTTGCCATGGGCTGCCTCCACATGTCCTGCTGCATGAACAGCTGCCAGCATGCCAAGCAAGGTGCACCGCAACGTCCGCAAAGCGAACTGCATCAACGTGTGTACAAATTCGGAACAAGACGTTCTTGTCAATCCAGTCTCGAAACACCCACCTCATCTGACAGCAAAGCATCGTCACCCACTGCGTTCAATTCGCGAACGCAATGCTCCAAGTCCGCCTCGGGCTGGGATATTCCACGCCTCCATGTCCTCAACCGCCATTGGTTGGGCCGCCATGTTCCCTTGTCCTCACAACTCTCGTGTGTCTATGTAGGATGCGGTGGCTGGGGTGGATGAGCGAGGTAGCTCGGATCGAGGTGTTAGGTGGTGGGGTGGATGAGCGAGGTAGCTCGAGACGAGCTTGCCCTCTCATCCTCCCCACCCACCTACGGATAGGCGTCGGCGGCGGCGTCGGCGGTGGTGCTCTAGCGGGGTATCGATGTCCGCAAACTCGGCTTCCACGCCTTCCTTCCCGCCATTGCCCGTTCGGGGACGCCACCGCCATCTTGAAGGCATTGGCTTGCCCTTCCGATAGTTGCCAAGCCAAGGGTCGCCATCGCCAAAATTCAAAGCTCTTCATATGGAAAGCCTTTGTTTGCAAACTCGTCGGCGGCGGCGTCGCGCCATCTTGCCATGTTCCCAGTTCATTCACAACCTTTGTCCTCACTGCCCTTCTCCTTCGCCATAATGACTAGTGTTTTATATTACGACAACTTGTAGTCCCTTGCCCACAATTGAGTGCGATCTAGACGTGCCATCATTGCATATTGCCGATAATCGTGTCCTCATGTGAACACCGCCATCAAGACCACGGTATTTACGTGTCACGTTGGTTACGTTGTCTTCCATTGGAGCCACATTACGCTCATCAAGAGTCCGGAGGTTACGCCCCATCTTCGTGTCACGCTCTGCCTTCCAATGGAGCCACATTACATTACGCTCGCTGGTCCGGAGGTTCGCCCCATCCTCGACGTCCATAGGCCACATGCCATGCGCTATATGGCTCCGCCCACTCGCCTCCGTGTCCCTCCATCCCTCGCCGGTGGGTACCAGCGATGGCCCAAATGTTGTCATCCCCGTCTCCGGATGCAGATGCATCGGCCACCTGGCGGCCACAAACGGACCATCTATTGAGCGCACTGACACACAAACTTTCTCCGTATTTACAATGTCAAATCCGTGTACGACTGTGATCGATGGCCTTGTCCCTCCCGGCCGACACTCGTACCATCTAACCTTCAACAAAATTGGCTTAAAATCATGCGAACCGCAGCGGAGTATTTGTTCTATGTGCCCGAGAACGGCGCTCCTCTTCAATGTCGCCGCCGCCCCCATGAGAAACTTCACCACCGCCTTGTACTCCGCGACGCTTTGTCCGCCTCCATCGCTCGAGGTGGCGCCTTTGTTCCACATGTGGCTATATGCCACCGCTGCAACGCAGCCCATCCATGATTGCGGTCACTTGGGTCATGCAAGGATGCCCATCCCATGCTCGAGCCCTTCTTCCATATATCCGTCACGAAAGTCCGCCGACCATCCTGCACCGTTTGTCCTAACTTCTTCCTCGTACATGTCCAAGAACGCAGACCTCGTGATACAACACATATGTATGCTGGCGTGCCTCCACGGCATCCATAATGTACGACGGCCGACACCCAAAGCACCTTCTCCCCATACGCTCATCTCCCATGCTTCTCCCACGTGAGCGTAATAAGCGGAGAAATGTCATGCCGAAATGCAAACTCTCCTCACGCATGTACCCCACCGCTATCTGGACTCGGGTCTCGGCTACCGTCGCACCGTCCGCTTCTCGGATCCTAAATACCTCTCCACCGGGTACATCCACCTAGTGTGAATCGGGCCCAAAGCGCCACCTCATCCACTAAGTGTAATATGAGGTGGGTTGATATATCAAACATCTTGGGAAATTGCTTCTCGAGAGCACATTACCCTCATCGCCTTCACACAGGTTTGGATGTCCCGACTCGGTATCGTCCGGCAAATCCACCGAAGGCGTCCTAGCTTTACAACCGCCTTGTACACCGCTCTATGCACCCCGAGGACGATGGGGAATATGATTTCCAACATAATGTTACCATGGCATTTCAGTCGCCAACTTTCCCGCTTTCCACCTTAGCGCTATGTTGGACCCATAGCCTGTGCTTGATGCGCTTAATGCCCTCAATCACGGTCTTCAAGTCCGACGGACAAAACGACGGCGCGGTATTGGCCATCGTCACCTGTGCCACAACCATCTTTTCCCCGCTTGCTTCCATGTCCATGCGCGCAATGTCATCTCGCTCTCCGTCGGCGTGTGCCATATGGCCTCGCATTGTTTTTTCCACGCAGTATCACATCCTTTGGCGCCCACACAAGCATGTGACGCCATGGCAGACTCAACAAGGACGACATTCTCCGGTTCCAAAGTTGCCTACCGACGGACGTCTAGTGTCGCAGCTTCTCTGCGTGCCATATCCGTCACAATATCATCGAACGTTGGCGGCCTTGGTTTGGGTCGGAGGTCCGCCAGTCCATCAAACCAATCTGCATCCTCCCACCGTCCACTGTCATTAGCTGGTAGCCACCGACGCGATCCGACATAAACGGGCTTTTTCAAATCTCTGGAATAGCGAGAATCAAGGTCCAGCCAGCAATCGACACACGCTCGCTTCCCTCTCACTTGCAATCCGGTGAGGGTACCCAACCCCGGGTAATCGGCAATGATGTGCGAATCACAGAATTTGAAATGCCTCTTAGGATGGTTTTCAGATTGAGAAATCTTCCATGTCCACCCCTCCATAACTCTTCGAGTTCATCTACCGTGCCATGTACACATCGAAATTTTAACCATCCCCGCCCCGCACAATCGAGGCATGATGACATGCGTCCTTTGTCTGGCCCAAGGTGGCATGTTGTGCACAAATACCAAAACCGCCATATGGACGTGTTTGACTGCGGCCAAACGGGTTGAACCGTCGTGGATAATGCTAACCTCAAGTTCCTCGCTCATCGCCGAAACCATCAATGCATCTAGTGCCTCCACGGCATCCATAATGTACGACGGCCGACACCCAAAGCACCTTCTCCCCATACGCTCATCTGCGTCCATGCTTCTCCCACGTGAGCGTAATAAGCGGAGAAATGTCATGCCGAAATGCAAACTCTCCTCACGCATGTACCCCACCGCTATATCGACTCGGGTCTCGGCTACCGTCGACCGTCCGCTTCTCGGATCCTAAATACCTCTCCACCGGGTACATCCACCTAGTGAACTGGCCCAAAGCGCCACCTCATCCACTAAGTGTAATATGAGGTGGGTTGATATATCAAACATCTTGGGAAATTGCTTCTCGAGAGCACATTACCCTCATCGCCTCTGCTGCTTGGATGTCCCGACTCGGTATCGTCCGGCAAATCCACCGAAGGCGTCCTAGCTTTACAACCGCCTTGTACACCTCTCCTCTCTATGCACCCGGAGGATGGGGAATATGATTTCCAACATAATCCATGGCATTTCAGTCGCCAACTTTCCCGCTTTCCACCTTAGCTATGTTGGACCCATAGCCTGCTTGATGCGCTTAATGCCCTCAATCACGGTCTTCAAGTCCGATTTGGACAAAACGACGGCGCTGCGGTATTGGCCATCGTCACCTGTGCCACAACCATCTTTTCCCCGCTTGCTACCATGTCCATGCGCAAGCAATGTCATCTCGCTCTCCGTCGGCCATATGGCCTCTGCATTGTTTTTCCACGTGCATCACATCCTTTGGCGCCCACACAAGCATGTGACGCCAAGATGGCGTGACTAACAAGGACGACATTCTCCGGTTCCAAAGTTGCCGACGGACGTCTGCGGTGTCGCAGCTCGCCATATCCGTCACAATATCATCGAACGTTGGCGGCTTTGGTTTGGTGAGGTCCGCCACCCATCAAACCAATCGCATCCTCCCACCGCCCACCATCCATTAGGTAGCCACCGACGCGATCCGACATAAACGGGCTTTTCAAATCGAATAGCGAGAATCAAGGTCCGCCAAGAATCGACACACGCCGCTTCCTCTCACTTGCAATCCGTGAGGGTACCCAACCCGGGTAATCGGCAATGAATCACACAGAATTTGAAATGCCTCTTAGGATGGTTTACCGATTGAGAAATCTTCCATGTCCACCCCTCCATAACTCTTCGAGTTCATCTACCGGTGCCATGTACACATCGAAATTTTAACCATCCCCCGCACAATCGAGGCATGATGACATGCGCCCTTCTGGCCCAAGGTGGCATGTTGAAATACCAAAACCGCCATATGGACGTGTTTGACTGCGGCCAAACGGGTTGAACCGTCTGTGGATAATGCTAACCTCAAGTTCCTCCATCGCCGAAACCATCAATCGCATCTAGTGCTCTCCATGCCGGGTATCCGCCATCATGGACATGTCCCCATTCTCGCTTTGCCTCCCGACATACCAAGTCATCAATCGTGCTATTTCCGCCATTCAAACATGCGTTCCGGTTTCAAGGGAAAATGCCGAGGACCTTCCGAGGACTCGACCTGCTTCATCAAACCCATCCTCGAACCGCGGCCCCACACTTTGGGCAATGGTTGCGCCCCGTACTCGTAATGTAACGCAGTTTTCTCACAAGCATGGATTTTCTCATATCCGGGGCCAAATAGGTGCAACAGTTGACTTGGCCTCGCATATGTCCTTCTCGCTCCTCGAACCGCAAAAATCCACACTTAAGATCTTTAAGAGGGTCAATCGCGACCACCGATGTCAAACATGGTTTGCCAAGACAACAACAACAGGTGGCGCTTAGCCGCTCTTCGCCACCGCCTGCTCACCGGTATAAAGGCGTCTCGCCGCCAGCCCGACAAGCTGGTTTTCGGCGGTTCCCTCCGTGCCAAGTGCATGATCAGTTGCTTCCAGCAAGTCGTCCACAGAGTGCATATGAGGTACATCTTCACGTCCCGTTCCCTCGTCCATGCTCTCCACATCGGAGCTGCCACTTTGGTCGCCCCCATTGCCTTCGCTGTCTCGCATTTCATACTCCTCGGAGCCCGTTTCCGTATCCGTCTGCGGTGGAGAGACGCCTTCAAGGCCTCCGCCACCGTCAGTGTCCAAACTTGGCTCCACGGTCTGCCAGATAAACCTCAGTAATGCAAATTAGAGAGAGCAATGGTGGTGCACGCAACAGCCACGCCGGAGCCCGTGAGGCACCCGCAAACAAGTTTTGAGATGTGCGCCGAATCACGAGGTCGCCACACACTGACGGCATGGACAAAACATGTAAACCTCATTTGCAAATCGGGCATCTTGCACGTGGTCCCGACCCGGTGTCGACCACAAGCGAATCAGCGGCACCAAGACAGTAACCTATGAATGCCGCAGACTCCCACGCGAATTCATGTCCAATTCACAACGACCCATCAGACACGCCAGGTGCAGGCATCACGCCGCAGCGCAGACGCCACCTCCAAATCGAGAACCGCCCTTCAACATTAGAGCACCTCGACGACGATCGACGCACTCGACGATGAGCCGTCCGTCGATGGCACGGGAGTGGGGTGTTGCCAGATTCACGCCATGTTCATCCCATATCCTGAGCGAGCGACGATGGGATGAATCATTGCATTGGCGGGATGTCCCGGCTCAATAAACACTCCCGACATTGAGCGCACTCCGCCGCAGCGGTGAGGTGACGGCTATTGAAAGGGAGGAGATGAGCAAAGCGCGGTGGCGCAGCGGTCGGCTCTTGTCTACATGAGTGAGTCATTGCACTTGCAAACATGTGTTCTGGCTAAAAGATGCCCCACCTCCTTCACAATTTTACATTCAAACCCGACGGGAAGCGGTTGCATTGAAAGGAAGCGGAAGATGCTCAGCACGAGGCGCGCCCATCCTTGCTGCAGGCCACCTCCTTGATTTGCACTTCGTCCATAGCGAGGGATAGTGTTGAGCTCATGCTCTCAAAGTCTCTATACAACTCCCATGTTGCGTGCGCCATTGCAGTGAAAGGGCAGCACCCAATACGACAGGTGTTCCATGCCGCCTCTTCGCCGCCCCAAGTCCATTCTTGAGGTGTGTAGCTTCAGTGGCCGGCCGATGTGAAGCCCCACAACGGCAGCTTCTATCCAAACAATCGACTCAAGTTCGCAGAAATCCTCCTCGGATCGTGGCCTGCAAAAGTGTAGCTCCGTATGCGACTTGCCTCTTCCTCCCATTGGGAAATTGCCGGTTCGCGCGTGACGACGCCGTCCCAAAGCTGGAATCCTCCCGCCTTCCCTTCCTCTTCAGACAAGATGGTCCGGCGGGGAGTGTTGTGCAAATGCCTTCCCTTCCTCTCAACCTCCCTTTCGCCTTCAACTTTCGAGGCTTGCGAAAGTCCCCGCCTTCGTTCCACCTCGATCCATCACGGTTTGGAGGCGACACTTGTATAGTTTACCGCAGGCCACTATCCGGAGGAGGGCAACGCGATGGCAAAGGATCCCAAAGTTTGTGAATCCATATGGCATCCATCGCACACGGTCACGATTGACACGCCAAACATAAGTGACGTGGCGTGACATGTCATGTCCGCTCCACGGTATGGATGGGCACCAACCCCTATCCATCCATTCCGCGAAGTGGACATGACAGTCATCGACTTTTATTGCGGTGTTGATGAGTAGTACACGTGGTACAAATGGAGGAATCACATTTCCCAACGCCGCCTTTAAGAATGGTGAAGTATACCCGAATGTGAGGTATAACTGCCCCGAACACGACGACCGCCATGCCCAAGAGACGCAAAGCTGGGGCCGACGGCCAAGCCTCGCTTCGTGGCCGTGAGAGCAACCTCCGCCCATCGCCGATGGCCATCGCTGAATGTGAACCGCAGCCTCTTCCTCGATGGCCATCGGGGCTATCACGCCGTGACGCAAAGAATATCCACATTAATCCGCAATGTTGCAAGCAACATCGAAGGTGAGGAAATGAACGCTTGTAAACATATAAAGAGAAATCCAAACATCCACGAGGTTCAAAGAAATGATCGCCCACGGTCACGGCTTGTGAAACGAGGTGTGACAACGCGATTTGTGCCCGACACCTTCCATGCCACATGAGGTTGGATACCATCGCCACTCCGTGACCATTGTGACTTCCACATTGCCACCCCAATGGCGGATTCCATTTGCATGCACACGAAGACACGCCCACTAAGATGGGCGAGTCAACGCCTCCAGCGCGCTGGGGTCCTTGATGGCCATCGAGGGGCGGTGCACCGGGAGATGGAGAGAACAACAAACCAATGGTGGTTCTTTGCCCACCGCACCGAGGGCGCCCAACGTGGTTGGTTTCCTACACATGCCCATGGCAATTGCGCATGAAGAGAGGAGGAGAGGGCAAGGGTTGGGAGTTGTGCAGCCTCCTCGACTATTCCACAAGGCGACCGTGATCCGCTGAGGAGCAACAGATCGCCACAACCATGAAGCGGAGGCCTGTGCAAGGTCATTTAAACCGTGCATGCAGATGAGGGCGCCGTCGCAACCAATGTGCGTCATGGCGAATGGAGGAAGCAGTCGAGGAATCTTTCATGTCGACTGCTCAGAAGGAAAACGCAGTACGGCGTGCTTTCCGGCTATCGATTTCCATGAATGACCACTATTGCAAGTTGCAATGAGGATGGCGGTCGGTTAGTGCGTACAGAGTGGCGCGGATTCCAATGCCGTTTCAGGATATGAAAAAAAGGCCACAAACGTCCGCCTTCCTGACGGAGGGTTGTCGCCATTGCGCTTTTTCACAATTTCAGCCATGTGTCATCCTCCCGCCATGTCTCCTAGTTGATGGTCGGCGAATACCGGCCCGCGACAGACATTATGCTCCGCCGACACGCAGGATGGCGCAGATCTTATTGCGTGATCTACTACCGGTTCACCGATCTCGCTGGTCAAAGAGGCGAGCTCGACAAGTGCCATGCCCGTGTGCGAAATGATGATCACGGTCTTCCTTACATCACGGGACATGGCACGCCAAATGCTACCGTCACCATCACTTATTGGCAATGGCGCATTGTGGACATTAGCGGTATCTTCACTTTGATGAAGGCAACCAAGTCAAGTGGGTTTCAAGTAGGATACATCATAGGGTTCGACCTACCACTTGTCCTTTTGTCATGGCATAATGTATGCGGGCCATGTACTTGCAAGGATCATAATAGACGAATGGGCGTTTATTGCCATTGTGGTTATAATGTCCGCCCGCAAGGAAAGGCGGAAAGAATGTAGGTGGCTGGATGATCTCCGCCCACTTTCCTCCACCCGTCACCACAAGGTGAAAACGGGAGGAATAACTACTTGGACCATGGTCATTCGATTGCATTGCGAACAATGGTCCTTGGTATTCCACATGCCATATATGTCCATCCTGGACCATGGTCATCACACGCGAACAATGGTCCTTGGGTATCTCGCACCACATATGCATTAACCATCCTTGGACCATGGTCATTGCGAACAATGGTCCTCGTGAAAGATGCTCAACATCGCAACACATATGCATTAACTTGACCATGCTCGCATGGTCCTTGGTCAAAAGTATTCAACACGCTCGACACATATGCATTAACCATCCTTGGACCATGGTCATTCGATTGCATTAACAATGGTCCTTGATCTCGAAAAGTAGTCAACGCTGCTCCACCATATGCATTAACCATCCTTGACCATGGTCATTCCGATTGCATTAACAATGGTCCTTGGATCTCGAATAAGTAGTCAACACTTTCCACCACATGCGAACTATTGACCATAAACTCACAAACCAACAACATCCATGGCCCATGGGCATCCGCTGAACAATCCCTGTCACGAATTATGTCAGATATATGCATATGACATGGTCATTCGATTGCATTGCAACAATGGTCCTTGGATCTCGAATAAGTAGTCAACACTTTCCACCACATATGCAAGAACATCCTTGGACCATGGTCTTTTCAACTCACAAACCAACAACATCCATGGCCCATGGGCATCCGCTAAGTTGCCAAATTCGTCCTTGGGTCACGAATTATCGTACAAATCGCTATATATGTGAAGCATGGGGACATGCCAACTTGAACAAAAAGACGAGGTGTGTGCTAAGAGACAGATGGTTAGGTGCGAGCCATGACGGCCGACACACCGCATAACACCATTCACCCATGGGCATCCGAAGCATGCGCCAAATTGGCCCTTCCACGAAGGCTCAACTGGCTATATGTGAAGCACGGGACATGGCGCATGGAATGTAGGTGACGGGTGACGGAAGGACTGCCATGGAGCTGTCGATTATGGCTCGCACACTTGACATCAAGGTAAAACCACCGCCCGGACGTGATGTTCGTCCTGTGGCATTGCATGTTGAACGCGGGCCATGACGGCATGAATGACCATACAACATCCTTGGCACATGGGCATCCGAGCATTGTTACCAATTTCGTCCTTGGGTCACGGCATTGTACACTGCTTGCCATATATGTGAAGCATGGGGACATGGGAGCTTGCTCAAAGAGGTGACGGTGTCCGACGCCAAAGACGGCATGGGGCATGCCATAAGCGGACACATGGGGGAGAACATGGAGGTGCGTCTTGAAACATGGCATGTCGGCAAGGAGCCGTGGCATGTCCTTTCGCTTACGCCCTCCCTCCTCCACCACAAGGTTACCACCTTCGGAAAACCCATATCGCTACCGCAGCTTGCACTCCGCTTGTCGCGTTAGGTCCGCTCCAGCGCCGCAGCTTGGCGTGGTTCCGCTATGGTTTGGGACGTGGACTTCAAGATTTGGCCGAGGTCGTTAAGCTTACAACCCGCTACCATAACCCGTGACTTGATGATGCGCAGAAGTGGTTGACGCGGAAAAGAGGACGGAGGGCCCCCACGCCCTGCTTATGCCCGGCCGGAGAGGCACGGAAGGTTTGGAAAATGGAGAGGACGCCGGCGAGCAGCCGTTTTCGCATGGTCAAGTGGAATTGCACAACGGCCTCGGACGGGTGCCAAAGCCAGAGGAACCGAGGCAAGCGATGTGGGCGTATCTGTCGCCTCTGCAGACGAGGCGGGAGTGGATGCCGGGGAGGGTCCTTCCGTGGAGCCGAATGGAGGCATGGAGGGGCTTCACGGGGGAGGGGAGTTGCACGCAACAGCCGTGGAAGGTGTTGCCGGTGAGGAGGAGGCAGCGGCAACAAATCCTCCTCATTCCGACATGCTGTCTCCAAGAGGTGGGCAGCTAACGGTGGAGCTTGTGGCATACGACGCAGACGCGACTTTGAAAGGGCCCTCCACGCTGAAGAGTACGAAATTGCCCGAGGTGCACGCCGCGGACCTGTTGTGGAGGACGACGGAGGTCTTGCCGAGGACGCACCTCCGGATGGCGGAGGAGAATAGGGCTCTTCTAGAAGAGCTTATTTTTGGTGACCATGGAGGACTCCAAAGGAGCGGGCAGGAGGGTCTTTCTGAAGGGCAGCAAAGTGCGGCCTTTGGAGTTGATATTGCTTCAGGCCAGCAGGAGGAAGAGGAGGGAGGCCACGAAACACCTGCACATGGGTCAGAGAGGCACAGACTGGACGAGGACACCACCGGCACCGAGGATGGTGAAAGCGGGAGGGAGGCAGCGGGAGTGGAAATGGCTGGTGAAGAGGTGGACGAGGACCTACCGACAACATTGACAGCAGGAGAGATAGGGGAGCTGACAGAAAAGTTGGCCGGTAAGCCACTTGACGACATCATTGCCGTGTTGTGCAAGCTGCATGGTCGTGGGGGGGTTTACATGGCTGTGAGCCGGCTGTGATGGAGGGTGGGTGGAGAATGAAGATGAGGAGGAAGAGCCCATGGACGAGGAGGGACTGGTCCGAAGGCCTTCCAGCAGCTGTGAGTTGTGTGCGCCAAGATGCGCTTGATGGTACCATGGTCCAGCCACGACGAGACTTTGAGGGATGATTGGTGAGGAAGGTAGAGTACGAGTTCCTAGTGTAGATCGCGAGGATATCGTGTCCAGTTTGGGCTTCATGGACAAGAAACCACAACGTTGGCAAGAAGGTGCGACAGTGCTTATTTGGAGGAGAAGGAAAGATGCGAAATGGCTGCACCTCCGAACGCCGCACCAAGGCGTGGAGACGGGCCGTGGAGCAGCAAGCAGTAACGCACAAGCACGGTGGTGTGGCCAACCCCACAACAAGTACCGCAACTTCACTGACTTGTAAAAGGAGCATGGGACCAATCCATTTGGTCCCATGGGAGCAAAAGAGTTCGAGAGAAGGTATGTTCAGCGGTGGGGAAGGATAACAAGACAAGAGTTGAAATGGGCTGCGAAACATGGATTGGAGAGCATGCAGACTCACTGGAGTGGTATGGCGATAGATCGGGGCCTTGGTTGAATAGCTAGTGTGTGAAGATGCGATTGATGGTACCATGGTCCAGCCACGGCGAGACTTTGAGGGAGTTGGTGAGGAAGGTAGAGTACGAGTTCCCTAGTGTAGATCGCGAGGATATCGTGTCCGGGTTTGCGGGGCTTGGACAAGAAACCTAGCGTTGGCAAGAAGGTGCAGTGCGGTTATTTGGAGGAGAAGGGAAAGATGCGAAATGGCACCCTCCGACGTCGGCCAAGGCGTGGAGACGGGTGGAGCAAGCGGTGGTAACGTTGCACAAGCACGGTGGTGTGTGGCCAACCCCACAACAAGCGAACCCATTTCGACTTGCAAAGCACGAGCATGGGACCAATCCATTTGGTCCCATGGGAGCAAAAGAGTTCGAGAGAAGGTATGTTCAGCGGTGGGGAAGGATAACAAGACAAGAGTTGAAATGGGCTGCGAAACATGGATTGGAGAGCATGCGGGACTCCGGAGTGGTATGGCGATAGATCGGGGCCTTGGTTGAATAGCTAGTGTGTGAAGATGCGATTGATGGTACCATGGTCCAGCCACGGCGAGACTTTGAGGGAGTTGGTGAGGAAGGTAGAGTACGAGTTCCCTAGTGTAGATCGCGAGGATATCGTGTCCGGGTTTGCGGGGCTTGGACAAGAAAACCTAGCGTTGGCAAGAAGGTGCGACAGTGCTTATTTGGAGGAGAAGGGAAAGATGCGAAATGGCACCCTCCGACGTCGGCCAAGGCGTGGAGACGGGTGGAGCAAGCGGTGGTAACGTTGCACAAGCACGGTGGTGTGTGGCCAACCCCACAACAAGCGAACCCATTTCGACTTGCAAAGCACGAGCATGGGACCAATCCATTTGGTCCCATGGGAGCAAAAGAGTTCGAGAGAAGGTATGTTCAGCGGTGGGGAAGGGCGCAGCGATGCAAGAGTTGAAATGGGCTGCGAAACATGGATTGGAGAGCATGCGGGACTCTTGGAGTGGTATGGCGATAGATCGGGGCCTTGGTTGAATAGCTAGTGGTCAAAAAGTGCGCATGTAGGACATGAAGGCCGTGAACAAGAATCGATGTGTGCATGGCTGCAGTCAAGGAGAAGGAAAATAATGTGCGTGAAGGGCACGAAAAGATGGAAGGAACCATAGCATGTCCCGAGGGGAAGGGAAGGAAGGTGGAACGAGGAGGGCATCACACCTGTGTGATGTCGGAGGCGGGGATGGTGTGGAAGGTGGAGGCGTGAGTGTGTTGCCACCCACAAGGCGAATCACAAGATCTGTCCAAAAGTGTGAGTTTGGTGGCAATGGCGGTGATGAATTGAATGCGATCATTTTGTAACATCGCACGGTGAATATGCAGCCTATGGGGCCGGAGTGCAAGGCCGAACGGAGGTTAGTGGCTCGAATGCCGCCAAAGGGTCGACATGAGCGGGAGAAACGGGAGGTGCTAGGCCAAAGGGTCGTGCAAAAGACGACGGCTATTGAAGATGCAGAGGAGTCGACTCGGATGACGCCAAGAGTCAGAGGCCGATCGTGGTATGTGCAAGTCCATGTCCGCAATAAGCTCGGATTGAGTGCGGACGCTCGGATTTTGATGCCGCCTTTCTTGCGCTTGTGCAAAGCGGGAGCAAACGGCAAATGAAACACGCACCGTGCAAGCGCATGCGAGGACATTCACAACCGCCATCGCGTAACGTGGCTGGTGGAGGGGAGGTCGACGAATAAAGAACTGCACACGCTTCGCTGGTAGTGCGCGAGGACGGGTGCCGGCCGCCACGAATGATGAAGGGAGATCGGCCTCATAGCACCGCCACACATGTGGAGCGGGCATTCCATAGTTCTCGTAGCGCTTACATTGTCCTTCGATATGTTTTAGCCGCTTGTGGAATGAACCCGAAAACTATGGCATATGTGCCGCAGTCAATGTTCGATTTGAAGCTAAGTTCAGATAGGGAAAACGCACAAATGGGGCGTTTGAAGAAACGTAATGCATGTGTCGATTTGGTAAATGTGATGAGGTATTTATTAATCTATGAGGTGTATACTTATAACTATGGCATGGTTAGATATCTATGAATTTGTACCTATACATAAAGAGTATGTATTATATATATATATATATATATACGTTTTGACCATGTATGTAGGATTATATAATACATCGCGCCAACCGTATATATAATGGACATATAAATAATGTAGAATCCTACTCATATAATTAGGCAATAAGGGTTTGAGCTGTATATGGGGCTTGAAAAGAAAACCGTGTGGACATAGGGTGCATTGAAGAGGGAAGATGGAAAGAGAATGATACCTGTGGGGAGAGAGATAGAGTTACCGTAATTGCTATGTAAAAGCAAGAAGGCAAGAATAAAATACCGGGAGAGGGGAGCTCATTGTCACAATCATATGGCAACACAAAGAGGGAAACAATAAAGAAATGGGTGTCATCCCGAGCATTAACTAGGAGTGAGGTGAAAGGTGAGACCAAGTTGTTAAGATGGTAAGAGAAAGTGGAAAACAAAATCACAAACTTAACACCAAACCAACAAACTTGATGACAAGCTCTTAATGGCGAGGTGTAAGGTCAAGAGACCACTTGCATGTTGTTAAGATGGTGAGAGAAGGTGGAGGAAAATCACAAACTTAACACCAAGCCACCTAACTTTTGGGTGTACCACATGGAAAGTGTTACATGAAATTGTAACAAAGGACTATAACATAACCAAGTTTTCATTGTATATGTTTGAAATCATAAACAATGCTAGCAAAAGGGATGTTGTACTTAGGAGGGTGAGGTGATGAGAGAGAGAGCCAGTTCATGTTAAGATGGTGACAAGATGAGAAGGAATAGTGTCAATCTTAATACCAAGCCTAAATAGCATGTTGCAATTTGGAAGTGTTACATGAAATTGCAATAACGATCGTAACATAGGCTGCCTTTCTAGTAGGGACTCTACAAGTCCGCATACGTGAGCTTATCAAGACAAAGCTATTCGAACTTCAACATCTACCGTGGAAGGTAATGTGGTTGAAGATAACAGGATGCAATTCACCAAGTTCCTGTAGGGAGATGCATTGAGGAAAATGATGATTCTGGACGAAAATCCTTAAATAAGGGTGGTGTAGTTCTAATGCGCTACCGGATGAGAGACATCCGATTTCTGGGCAATCGCAACAAGAACCCGCTGCAGAGGCAACTAACCGGACGGCTATTGGTGCTTTTGAAGGCATGTTTGATGATGATCCGCACAAGGTCACTGGTCAAGGAGACTAAACAATCAGAGACATAGAAAGGTGATAGGGTATTGTTCATAGCTTTAGGGCATAGATGGTAGATAGATGAGTTCATGTGGACGTCCGCCGACCGATTTGTAACTTATGTCACGTCTGGCTTCCGCCACATCCAAGACCTCCAAAAAGACATGTTTCCTCACCGAATGACGACGATATCGACTGTTGGCTTTTGTACAAGACAAGTTTTCATGACAATTGCTTAGTCGCCAAGCACTTACGCCGCCGCCTAGCCCTTACTTGGTATACAAAACATAGAACCACACAAATTGCGTAAACCACCGACATGCCGAAATTATGGAAGAATACGGCCAGCCCCTTCCATCACACCGACAGCATCCATGCACACACATGGCGCCACCGCCAAATGACCGGATGAAGTGGTCCCGAGCCGAAATGCCCGAACTGGATGAACACCCAAAAACTCAACCTAACTTTCGGAATAGGGTTGGATTTTTTCCAAAACCCTTTGGTGAGAAACCCCTTTCGTAATGTATCGTTAAGAACCTTATAAAGATTGAACTTCCATGACATGGTCATCTGACTCCATCCCGACGCCGCAATAAGAAGCTCATCTCGTAAATATCTTACCCGCTCAATAAAAGACATTTTCTTCCGCTTGTCGACATTGTGTTATGGTTGCAAGAACTCTCATCTCACCGTAAGCCCATGATATGCGCTCAACATATTGAAAACGGACTTTGAGCAATATCTCGCCAAGTGCTATAGCAAGATATGTGTGGTTCCCCAAGTACACCCATAATATATTTTGGCCGCCAATCTAATATATCGTTGCCCTCTGTCAATCATACCAAGAATGGCAGAACCCCTTCTTCAATCCTTCCTTCAAATAACTCCTGCCAGGTAGTTTGACCATGTGAACGCAAAAGTTTGGGCAACCAGCCCAAAAGAGCCCAAGACGAACAAGTTTGATTTTTTGGCTAGGAACGATTGAAGAGGAGCATGCCAGAAATTTTCCGAGAATCTTGAAGCCGGAGTTGTAGGATATTGTTAGGAAGGCGAAGAGGATATCCGAGGAAGAAGAACGGGTCAAACGACCCCGTGCAAGGCGTAATGGCAGTCCGGCGGGCGGTAGTCAGCATCACCGTCAGATCGCCACACTACGCCGGTAGGTCGAGAGGAAGGGCATACCGGTAGGTCGAAGATCTCGGACAAAAAGGGAAATTAGGATAGGGAGATATCCACTATATATGCCCACCAATAGTGGACTAGATAAATGGGTAATAGGAAATTAAAAGCTAGATTGGGCCGTTAGGAAACTAGGGGAAATAGTATCTTAGTATAAGAGGAATTGGGAAACTCCAATCAATCAGAAAAGGTGCCACGTGGTGCATATCCAAGGGCGTAGAAGATTGGTAGTTACCATACCTAACCCCAAGTTATCTTTATAATCAGCATGTGTGTGTGTAGGAGGTCACAACTTGAAGGTGAGGAAGCGCCAACACCGCAGAAGGCGCCACACCAAGAGTCAGAAGAGCCCCACACAAGATTCAATGTAATGCTACCTGCAGTGGATAGAGAAGAGGGGCAAGCTAGGCAGAAGAGGAAAATAGGCAAGACAAGTAGGGTGCAACAAGAGAAGAAGAAGGAAGGAAAGGGCCGGGTGGAAGGAAGAAGGCAATGCTTGCCCAAGACCAAAGGAGTGTTAAGAGCAAGGCATGTCAAAATTGAAGAGAAATTATGGAGAAGGGACTCTCAACTTGCTAGAGAAGATGTAAGAACTGGAACCTTAGAGAATTCCTTCTTCCAAATCACAAAGAATTGGAAACTCGAAAAGCAAGGGTATAAGAGCTAGGGGAATTGTGAGCAAGGTCAAGGCCAGGGTGTGTGTGTGTGGAAATTGCAAGGAGTCGGAAGGTTCTTGGCATCCATTCGAGATTGTCCATCTCGTGCCAAGCATGGAAAGACCATTGCCTTTTATGTTGAAGAAGACACTGAGGACAAGCATCACAAGCGCCGCAAAGATCAAGGCTGGAGGACTCCAAGGAAGAGGAGGAAGTAGAACCCGAGGGGTTAGGAGGAGGAAACCTCCATGAGCGAGCCCCAGAGGAGCTCAAGAGATGCAGCCGGATAGGGCCAAATGGTGTATAGGAGACGCCACCATGGTAGGTGCACCCCACCGTGATAGGAACAACACGACAAGTGAGTGGGTACCCACTATAGCCGGGTACCCAAAAGACCGTAGTAGGCAGCCCACGCGTAGGTAGGCAACCCACGGCAGAAGAAGGGAATTGGAGAGTGCCCAGCATGTTGCAGCTTGGGTGAAGGCCAAGGCGTAAGGATGAAGAAGACAGAGAAGAGAGTGAGTTATGGCAATCAATGCTAGTCATTTGCAAGAGGAGGCATGGTGTCAAGCATGGAAGTACTTGCAAGGAGTACTAGAAAAGGCAGCCTATGTTACGTTATTGCAATTTCATGTAACACTTCCAAATTGCAACATGCTATTTAGGCTTGGTATTAAGATTGACACTTTCTCATGCCGTCACCATCTTAACATGAACCCGGCTCTCTCTCATCACCTCACCCTCCTAAGTACAACATCCTCTCGCTAGCATTGTTTATGATTTCAAACATATACAATGAAAACTTGCTTATGTTATAGTCCTTTGTTACAATTTCATGTAACACTTTCCATGTGGTACACCCAAAAGTTAGGTGGCTTGGTGTTAAGTTTGTGATTCTCCTCCACCTTCTCTCACCATCTTAACAACATGCAAGTGGTCTCTTGACCTTACACCTCGCCATTAAGAGCTTATCATCAAGTTTGTTGGTTTGGTGTTAAGTTTGTGATTTTGTTTTCCACTTTCTCTTACCATCTTAACAACATGCTCTTGGTCTCACCTTTCACCTCACACTCTAGTTAATGCCCGATGACACCCATTTCTTTATTGTTTTCCCTCTTGTGTTGCCATATGATTGTGACAATGAGCTCCCTCTCCCACCAGATTTTATTCTTGCCTTCTTGCTTTTCCTACATAGCAATTACCAAGAACTCTATCTCTCCTCGTAGGTATCATTCTCTTTCCATCTTCCCTCTTCAATGCACCCTATGTCCACACCGGTTTTCTTTTCAAGCCCCATATACACAATCAAACCCTTATATGCCTAATTATGTATAGTAGGATTCTACATTATTTATATGTCCATTTATATACGGTTGGCCGATGTATTGTATAATCCTACATACATGATGAACACGTATATATATATATATATATATATATGAATACATTTTATGTATAGGTACAAATTCATAGATATCTAACCATGCCATAGTTATAAGTATACACCTCATAGATTAATAAATACCTCATCACATTTACCACCAAATGCCACACATGCGCATTACGCTTTCTTCAAACGCCCCATTTGTGCGTTTTCCCTCTAGACTTCCGCTTCAATACGAACATGCGTTTGCGACATATGCCATAGTTTTCGGGTTCATTCCACAACCGCTAAAACATATCGAAGGACAATGTAAACGCTACAGAACTATGGAATGCCCGCCCTACATGTGGCGAGGCCGATCTCCTTCATCTGCTCGCGATCGATCAGACCCGTCCTCGACGACTACCAATCAAGCGTGCAGTGTGTCATCGTCAAGCACTCCCCTCCACCAGCCATTACGCGATGGCGGTTTGTGAATGCCGCATGCCGCCCGTGTTTCATTTGCCGCTTGCTCCCCGCTTTGCACAACCGCAAAGGAACTGCATCAAAATCCACGAGCCCACAAAGACAAATCAATCCAGCTTATTGCCGACATGGACTTGCACATACCACATGGTCGGCACAGCCTCTTCGGCGTCATCCGAGTCCGACTCCTGCATCTTCAATAGCGCCGCCTTTGCGACCTTTTGGCCTAGCACCTCCGCCTGCTTTCTCCCGCTCATGTCGACCCTTTGACCGGCATTCGAGCCACTAACCTCCACGCTGTGCCTTGCCCCGGCCCCATAGGCTGCATATTCACCGTGCAGAAGTTACACTAGGCAAAATGATCGCATTCAATTCATCCCCGCCATTGCCACCAAACTCACACTTTTGGAGACAGATCTTGTGATTCGCCTTGTGGGTGGCAACACACTCACGCTCCACCTTCCACACCATCCCCACCGCCTCCGACATCACCCGAGTGTGATGCCCTCCTCCACCTTCCCTTCCCTTCCCCTGACATGCTATGGTTCCTTCCATCTTTCGCCCTTCACCGCACATTATTTTCCTTCTCCTTCGACTGCAGCCATGCACACATCGCCATCGCTCCCTTCATGTCCTACATGCGCACTTTTTGACCACGCCTAGCTATTCAACCAAGGCCCCGATCTATCGCCATACCACTCCAGAGTCCCGCATGCTCCAATCCATGTTTCGCAGCCCATTTCAACTCTTGTACTTGCGCCCTTCCCCACCGCTGAACATACCTTCTCTCGAACTCTTGTTCTCCCATGGGACCAAATGGATTGGTCCCATGCTCGTGCTTTGCAAGTCGAAATGGGTTGCCGCTTGTGGTTGGCCACACACCACCGTGCTTGTGCAACGCTACCACCTGCTCCACAGCTCCACGCCTTGGCCGACGTCGAGGGTGTGCCATTTCGCATCTTTCCCTTCTCCTCCAAATAACCGCACTGTCGACCTTCTTGCCAACGCGTGGTTTCTTGTCCGAAGCCCTCGCAAACTGGACACGATATCCTCGCGATCTACACTAGGGAACTCGTACTCTACCTTCCTCACCAACTGTCTCAAAGTCTCGTGCATCGGACCATGGTACCATCAATCGCCACAAGACACTAGCTCCAACACGCCGAAGGCCTTCCGCCTCCTCCTCCCATGGGCTCTTCCTCCTCATCTTCATTCTCCACCCACCCTCCATCACACAGCTCATGCCATGTAAACCCCCACGACCATGCTTTGCACAACACGGCAATGATGTCCAAGTGGCTTACCGCCAACTTTTCTCGGCTCCCTATCTCTCCCGGCCAATGTTGTGTAGGTCCTCGCCCACCTCACCAGCCCATTTCCACTCCCGCCGCCTCCCTCTTTCACCATCCTCCGAGCCGGTGGTGTCCTCGCCCTCAGGCTCTCTCTCTCGACCCATGCGGTGTTTCGGCCTCCTCCTCTTCCTCCCGCCGCTGAAGCAATATCAACTCCAAAGGCCGCACTTTGCTGCCCTTCGAAAGACCTCCCGCCCGCCTCCTTGAGTCTTCCATGGTCACCAAAAATAAGCTCTTCTAGAAGAGCCCTATTCTCCCTCCCGCCATCCAGAGGTGCGGCCCCTCAAGACCTCCGCCGTCCTCCACATGCCCACACGGGCCCGCTGGCTCGCACCTCGCAATTTCTGCATTCTTCAACGGCGTGGAGGGCCCTTTCAAAGTCCGCTCGCGCCGCAGTCGCCCCTCGCACCCACAAGCTCCACCGTTAGCTGCCCACCTCTTGGACACGCCTGGAATGAGGAGGATTTGTTGCCGCCTCCTCCTCATCCAACACCTTCCACCTGCGCAACCCTCCCCGCTCCCTCCATGCCTCCATTCGGCTCCACGGAAGGACCCTCCCGCATCCACTCCCGCCGTCTGCAGAGGCGGCAGACACGCCCACATCGCTTGCCTGCCTCGGCTTTGGCACCCGTCCCCGAGGTTGTCCAATTCCACTTGACCATGCAAAACGGCCGCCGCGCCCTCTCCATTTTCCAAACCTTCACCGCCTCTCCGATCGGGCGCAGCGTGGGGCCCTCCGTCCCTGCTTTCTCCGTCAACCACCGGCATCGCCATCCAAGTCACGGTTATGCGGTTGTAGGCTTAAACGAATGAAATCTTCAAGTCCACGTCCCAAACCATAGCCGAACCACAACCGCGACGCCTAGATGACTAACCGCGACAAGCCGGAGTGCAACTGCCAAGTGACGATATGGGTTTTCCGAAGGTGGTAACCTTGTGGTGACGGAGGGAGGGAGGGGCGAACGGGACATGCCACTGGCTCCTTGCCACGATGCCATGTTTCGCCAAGACGCACTCCACCTGCCTCCGAATACCCATGTGTCCGCTATGGCATGCCCCCATGCCGCCTTTTGGCGCGGACACCGTCACCTCTTTGAACGAAGCTCCATGTCCCCATGCTTCATATATAGCCACGTGACCCAAGGACAATTGGTAACAAAGCTCGATGCCCATGTGCCAAGGATGTTGTATGGTCATTCATGCCGCCATGGCCCGCTCAACATGCAATGCCACCGACGAACATCACGTCCGAATCGGTGGTTTTACCATGTCATGTCATAATGCGCGCCATGCCGACGCGTGACGCCGACTGCTGCGGCGACAGTCACCAGCTCGCCATGTCCCCTGCTTCGCATATATAGCCCGGCAGATTAACGCCTTCTGCAAGACATCGCATGCCGGATGCCCATGGGTGAATGGTGTTGCCGTGCTCGTGTCGCACCTGATGCGCCCGGCGACACCGCCTTTTGTTCGGTTGGCATGTCATATACATGGCGGCGATTTGTCTGACTGTGATGGTTTTGGCAAAGCGGATGCCCATGGGCCATGGATGTGTTGTATGAGTTGGACCATGGTCATGGTACCCATAGTACTGCTTTCGAGATCTTTGTAAGGTGACATGTCCCCATACTGCATATATAGGCGGGCGATTTGTACACCCAAGTGGCAACTTAAGCGATGCCCATGGGCCATGGATGTTGTTGGTTTGTGAGTTGAAAAGACCATGGTCCAAGGATGGTTACCGCATATGTGGTCAAAGTGTTGACTACTTATTCGAGATCCAAGGAGCATTGTTCGCAATGCAATCGAATGACCATGTTCCAAGGATGGTTATGACATGTGGTAACAGCGTTGACTACTTATTCGAGATCCAAGGACCATTGTTCGCAATGCACCTAATGCCCATGGTCCAAGGATGGTTAATGCATATGTGATCGAGTTACTTTGAGTACCAAGGACCATTGTTCGCAATGCAATCGAATGACCATGGTCCAAGGATGGTTAATGCATATGTGTTCAATGTTGAGCATCTTTCGATGCCAAGGACCATTGTTCGAATGCAATCCAAATGACCATGGTCCAAGGATGGTTAATGCCATCAGTTGAATACTTTTCGACAGCCAAGGACCATTGTTCGCAATGCAATCGAAATGACCATGGTCCAAGGATGGTTAATGCATATGTGGTCGAACAGTGTTGAATACTTTTTCGACAGCCAAGGACCATTGTTCGCAATGCAATCGGAATGACCATGGTCCAAGTAGTTATTTCACCCCGTCAACCTTGTGGTGACGGGTGGAGGAGGGAAAGAGTGGGAGAGATCATCCAGCCACCTACATTCGTGTTTCCGCCTTTGCGGGCGGACATTATAACCACAATGGCAATAAACATCGCCCATCTGCCTATTATGATCCTTGCAAGTACATGGCCCGCATACATATGCCATGACAAAAGGACAAGTGGTAGGTCGAACCCTATGATGTATCCTACTGAAACCCACTTGACTTGGTTGCCTTCATCAAAGTGAAGATACCGCTAATGTCCACACCGTGCGCGCCATTGCCAAGTGATGGTGACGGTAGCATTTGTGCCATGTCCCCGTGATGTAAGGAAGACCGTGATCATCATTTCGCACACGCATGGCACTTGTCGACCTCGCCTCTTTGACCAGCCTAAGAGAGATGCCCGAACCACCAGATATCTGAATAAGATCCTGATCGCCATCCATCGCGTGCGAGCGTAATGTCTGTCGAGCACCGCCAGTCGCTCACCGACCATCAACTAGGAGACATGGGGAGGATGACACATGGCTGAAATTGTGAAAATCGCAAATGACGACAACCCTCACGCCACGGAAGACGGACGTGGCCTTTTTTCATATCACGCAGAGAATCGCATTGGAATCCGCCACTCTATGCCCGCACTAACCGACCGCCATCCTCATTGCAACTTGCAATAGTGGTCATTCATGGAAATCGAGCGGAAAGCTCGCCATGCTCGCTTTTACGAACGGTCGACATGAAAGATTCCTCCGCCTTCCATTCGCCATGACGCACAATTGGTGCGACGGCCTCATCTGCATGCACGGTTTAAATGACCTTGCCTCGGGCCTCCGCTTCATGGTTGTGGCGATCTGCTCCTCCAAGCATGCGGTCGCCTTGTGGAATAGTCGAGGAGGTCGCAACTCCCAACCCTTGCCCTCCTCCTCTCTTCATCCGTCTGCAATTGCCATGGGCATGTGTAGGAAACCAACTTCGCGTTGGAGGGCGCCCTCGGTGCGGACTGGAACCGAGAACCACCATTGGTTTGTTGTTCTCTCCATCTCCCGGTGCACACCCGCCCCTACTGCCGATGGCCATCAAGGACCCCAAGCGCAGCCTGGAGGGGCGTTGAACTCGCCCATCTTAGTGGGGCGGTGTCTTCTGTGTGCATGCAAATCTGGGAATCCGCCATTGGGGTGGCAATGTGGAAGTCTGTCAATGGTCACGAGTGATGGTATCCAACCTCATGTGGCATGGAAGGTGTCGCACAAATCGTTGACACCTCGCTTCACAAGCCGTGGCGATCATTTCTTTGAACCTCGTGGATGTTTGGATTTCTTTATATGTTGCAAGCTCATTTCTCCTCACCTTCGATGTTGCTTGCAACATTGCGTGATTGTGGATATGTCACACACACGGCCGCGAATCGACGATGGCCATCGAGGAAGAGGGCCGCAGCCTCGCTCACGATGGCCATCGGCCGATGGACGGAGGTTGCTCTCCGCCCACGCCACGAAGGAGGCAGCTTGGCCCCGGCTTTTGCCGTCTTGGGCATGATCCGTCGTGTTCGGGGCCGTTATACCTCACATTCGGGGTATACTTCACCATTCTTAAAGGCGGCGTTGGGAAATGTGATTCCTCCATTTGTACCACGTGTACTACTCATCAACACCGCAATAAAAGTCGATGACTGTCATGTCCACTTCGGAATGGATGGATAGGGGTTGGTGCCCATCCATACCGTGGAGCATATGACATGTCACCGCCACCCACGCCACTTATGTTTGAGTCAATCGCAATGCAGCCGTGGATGCCATATGGATTCACAAACTTTGGGATCCTTTGCCATCGCGGCGTTCCCTCCTCGGATAGTGCACCGACAAACTATACAAGTGTCTCGCCTCCAAACCGTGATGGATCGAGGTGGAAACAAGGGACTTCGCAAGCCTCGAAAGTTGAAGGCGAAAGGGAGGTTGAGAGGGAAGGGGAAGGCAGCTGCACACAACACTCCCCCCGCCTTCACCGACCATGCTGATACGAAGGGAGAGGGGAAGCTGGGGGAGGATTCCCCTGGCTTTGGGAGGGCGCCGTCCGTCCCCCACGCCGGCGGCGCGCCAGAACCTGCAGCAATTTCCCAATGGGAGGAAGAGGCAAGTCGCATACCGGAGCTACACTTTTGCACAGGCCACGATCCAAGGAGGATTTGCTGCAGAACTTGAGTCGATTGTTTCGGATAGAACAAGCCGCTGGGGGCTTCACATCCGAAGCCGCCACTATGGCTTACACACACCTCAAGAATGGACTTGGGGCGGCAAGAGACGGCATGGAACACGCTGGCGGCCACCGGGTGCACCGCCTTTCACCGCAATGGCGCACGCAACATGGGAGTTGTATAGAGACTTTGAGAGCATGAGCTCAACACTATCCTCGCTATGGACGGCAAATCAAGGAGGTGGCTGCAGCAAGGATGGGCGCGCCTCCGAGCATCTTCCGCCTTTCAATGCAACCGCTTCCCGCGTTTGAATGTAAAATTGTGAAGGAGGTGGGGCATCTGCTTTAGCCACACATGTTTGCAAGTGCAATGACTACGCCGATGCGAGTCAACGTTGCTGCCCTAGCCGCTTTGCTCATCTCCTTTCAATAGCCACCTCACCACCGCTACCGACGGCGCGCTCAATGTCGGAGTGTTTATTCGCCCGTGACATCCCGCCAATGCAATGATTCATCCCATCCGTCGCGCTCACCGCCTCGATGATGAACATGGCGTGAATCCACAACCGCATTCTTCCTCCATCGACGCCATCGACGACGGCACATCGCCCCGAGGTGCTCTAATGTTGAAGGACCGGTTCTCGACGGAGGTGACGCTCGCGCGCGATGCCCGCACCTCAAGCGCGGTGAGGGTCGAGTGAATTGGACATGAATTCAGGCGTAGTCTGCGCATTCATAGTTGCCCGTGCCGTGCCGCTGCTTGTGGTCGACACCGGTCGGGACCACGCAAGATGCCCCGATTTGCAAATGAGGTTTACATGTTTTGTCCATGCCCGGTGGCGACTGGTATGGATTCCAGACATCTCAAGATGTGACTGCTTAGGCACGGCTCCCCGGCGTAAGCTCATGCGTCGCATTTGCTCTCTCTAATTTGCATCGAGGAGGTTTATCCGCAGTGGAGCCAAGTTTGGACAGACGGTGGCGGAGGCCTTGAAGGCGCCTCTCCACCGCGGACGGATACGGAAACGGGCTCGAGGAGTATGAAATGACAATAAGGCAAGTAAGCGGCATGTGGAGAGCGAGGGAACGTGAAGAGGTACCTCATATGCACTCGACGACTTGCCGGAAGCAATGATCATGCACTTGGCACGGAGGGAACCGCGCAGTAACCGCTTTTGTCGCTCGCCGGCGAGACGCCTTTATACCGAATAAAGGGTGAAAGCGAAAGAGAGCGCTCACCGTTGTTGTTGTCTTGGCAAACCATGTTTGACATCGACGCCGCATTACCCTCTTAAAGATCTTAAGTGTGGATTTTTGCCGCCCGAACGAGTTACCAAGGACATGTACGAGGCCAAGTCATTGCACCTATTTGGCCCCGATATGAGAAAATCCATGCTTGTGAGAAGACCGCTCGCTCGGGGCGAGTACGGGATCGCAACCATTGCCCAAAGTGTGGGACGCCGTGTCGATGGGTTTTGATGAACGGCGAGTCCTCGGAAGGTCCTCCGCATTTTCCCTTGAAACCGCGATCAAACGCATGTTTCAATGGAAATAAATGATGACTTGGTATGTCGGGAGGCAAAGCGAGAATGGGGACATGTCCATGATGGCGGATAAGATGGAGAGCACTAGATGCGATGGCCAAGCGGCGAGAACTTGAGGTTAGCATTATCCATTCTTCAACCTCACACAGTCCGCAAACACGTCCATATGGCCGGTTTGGTATTTGTGCACAACATGCCACCTGGGCCAAGACAAAGGACGCGCATGTCATCATGCCTCGACAGCGGTGGGGATGGTTAAAATTTCGATGTGTACATGGCACCGGTAGATGAACTCAAGAGTTATGGAGGGGGTGGAGATGGAAGATTTCTCAATGCCGAAAACCATCCTAAGAGGCATTTCACGTGGCAATGGTTCTGCATCATTGCCGATTACCCGGGTTGGGTACCTCACCGGATTGCAAGTGAGAGTGAGAGCGAGCGTGTCGATTGTTGGTCGGACCTTGATTCTCGCTATTCCGAGATTTTGAAAAGCCCGCTTTGATCGCGCGCTGGCTACCAATGACAAAGGGACGGTGGGAGGATGCGATTGGTTTGATGGATCGGACCGACCCAAACCAAAGCCGCCAACGCTCGATGATATTGGATATATGGCACGCAGAGAAGCTGCGACACCGCAGACGCCCGCCGGGGCAACTTTGGAACCGGAGAATGTCGTCCCTTGTTCGTAGTCTCGCCATCAAGGCCACATGCTTGTGTGGGCGCCAAAGGATGATGCACGTGGAAAAAACAATGCAGGCCATATGGCACACGCCGGGAGAGCGAGATGACATTGCGCATGGACATGGTAAGCGGGGAAAAGATGGTTGTGGCCTCAGATGACCAATACCGTGACGCTTTGTCCAAATCGACTTGAAGACCGTGATTGAGGGCATTAAACGCATCCGCCCAGCTATGGGTCCAACATAGCTAAGGTGGAAAGCGGGAAAGTTAGCTGAAATGCCATGATCGCACATTATGTTGGAAATCATATTCCCCATCGCCTCCGGGGTGCATAGAGCCGAGGTGTACAAGGCGGTTGTAAAGCTAGGACGCCTTTACGGTGGATGCCCGAGTCGGGACATCCAAGCACAAGAGTGAGGGTAATGTGCTCTCGAGAAGCCAAGATGTTTGATATATCAACCCACCTCATATTACACTTAGTGGACGAGGTGGCCGCTGGGCCCGCTCACACTAGGTGGATGTACCCGTGGAGAGGTATTTAGGATCCGTGAAGCGAGATGCCACGAGACCCGAGTCCAAGAGCGGTGGGGTACATGCGTGAGGAGAGTTTGCATGATGACATTTCTCCGCTTATTACGCACGTGAGAAGCATGGACCGCAGATGAACGATGGGGGGAGAAGGTGCCGGTGTCGGCCGTGCATTATGGATGCCGTGGAGGCACGCCAGCGCACACATATGTGTTGTATCACGAGGTGCCGCACGCTTCTTGGACATGTACGAGGAAGAAGTTAGGACAAACGGTGCACGGATGGTCGGACTTTCGGGATATATGGAAGAAGGGCTCAACGCATGGGATGGGCATCCTTGCATGACCCACAAGTGACCGCAATCATGGATGGGCTGCGTTGCAGCGCATATAGCCACATGTGGAACAAAGGCACCACCTGGGAGGAGGACAAACGCCGCCGAGTACAAAGGATAAGGTGAGCGAAGTTTCATCGATGGGCGGGCGGGCGACATTGAAGAGGAGCGCCTCTACGCACATAGAACAAATACTCACCGCAGCTTCTCGCATGATTTTAAGCCAATTTTGTTGAAGGTTAGATGGTACGAGTGTCGCCCAGAGGGACAAGGCCATCGATGCGAAAGTCGATAATCGGATTTGACATTGTAAATACGGAGAAAGTTTGTGTACAGGCGCGCTCAATAGATGGTCCGCTTGTCCGCTATCGCAGTGACGCAGCGTATGCCGCATCCGGAGACGGGGATGACAACATAGGTCGGGCCATCGCTGCGCCCACACCGGCGAGGGGATGGAGGGACACGGAGCGAGTGGAGAGCCATATAGCATGGCATGTGGCCTATGGACGCCGAGGATGGGGCGAACCTCCGGACCACGAACGAATGTAATGTGGCTCCATTGGAGCGAACCAACGCGACACTACGAAGATGGGGCGAACCTCCGGACCATCGATGAACGTAATGTGGCTCCAATGGAAGACAACGTAACCAACGCATACGCTAAATACCGTGGTCTTGGCGGTGTTCACATGACGACACCGATTATCGTATGCAATGATGACCTCCTAGATCTCGCACTCAATTGTGGGCAAGGGACTACAAGTTGTCGTAATATAAAACACTAGTCATTATGGCGAAGGCGAGAAAGGGCAGGAGGATTCGCAGCTTAATGCCGGCCGACGAGTTTGCAAACAAAGGCTTTCCATATGAAGAGCTTTGAATTTTGGCGCACTTGGCTTGGCAACTATCGTGAAGGGGGCAAGCCAATGCCAAGATGGCGCGGTGGCGCCCACCGAACGGGCAATGGAAGGGGCGGAAGCCGAGTTTGCGACATCCACCCGGGAGCACCATCAGCCCACGACCGATCCGAAAGCCGCCTCACCTGCCACCGCAGATCCCCTGCTACATAGACACGAGAGTTGTGAGGGACAAGGAACATGGCAGCCCAACCAATGGCGATTTGAGGACATGGAGACGTGGAATATCCCACCCGAGACGCGGACTTGGAGCATTGCGTCGCGAATTGAACGCAGGGTGACGATGCTTTGCTATCGATGAGGTGGGTGTTTCGAGACCGGATTGACAAGAACGCCTTGTTCAATACACACGCTGATGCAGCTTATGACGCTGGTGCACCTTGCTTATGCCGGGCACTGCTCATGCAGCAGATATGGAGGCAGCCCATGGCAACACGGGAGGTGGTTGGGACCGCGAAGGCAAACGAAACCGAGGAGGCGGGCAACCTGCTGGGGCGGGTCCTGATCGCGCCGACAAACGACAAGAACTGGATGAGGAATGGCGACGGCCAAGGGGAGGTGTGATGACAAGGGGAGAGGAGGGTGCGTGAACCGGATGCCGATGGAGTGGTGTGAGGTGGACAACGATGCGTGATGCCTTGATAAAAAGGAATGGCGTAAATGGTCAAGGAGGCAATGCAAAAGCAAAGGACAGGAAGGGAAGGGAATCCGATGTTGTTCGGGGTCCGAGCAAGGCAAGAGTTGAAAACCGGAGGACAAAGGTGAATGAACATGGCAAGATGGCGCGACGCCCGAGGGGAGAAGGATTAGTGAAATCGGTGTGAAAGCCTTCCCGACCGGTGGTGAAGTCCAGCATAAGCCGACACTTCTCGCATGACGCACTTCTCATGTGTGGAGGCCGCAAAGGCGCATTAGAGGAGAGGGAGCAGGAGGGGAGGAGCGGGTAAGAAGCCGAGCATGGTGGACGAGGAGGAGTGGGAAGATGCCTTGCTGGCTCGGATGGAGCTGCAACGAAACGGAAGTTCGAGCCATCAAGTATGAACTTGCAGAAAAGAGAGGCTGGCCAAAACGGAGGGTGGGGCCAAACCCTTGGGGCAAGGGAGGGCCGGATGGGTGCTTCGGTTTGAGAAGAAGCATGGGAGGTACCCAAATCAAGAGGAGGCTGAATTTGGGAGATCAAGAGACGATCTCCATGCAACCTCGGGCTCACAAAGGGTCTCCCCGAGTTCATACAACTGGTAAGACATGGAATAACCGAACCACCCTGAGGTTCAAAGCGGCTGGAGGACAAGGGGAGATGAGAATTTTGTTGAACGACATGGAATTGGAGATGGATCCAGATCTCGTGGCATTTCCGAGACGAAGGATGGAAGACAGGGCAGGCACTGCTGCAGGAGGTGGTGGTGTGGATGTGGGGGGGATAAGTAGGAGGACGGTGGGAGTAGAATGCATTGGGAGAGAGGAGGGAGACAAAACACGAAAGAGAACGGAGGGAGGGGCAGCTTGGTCCGCCAAGGTGGGATGGGATGGTGAAACAGTGTCCGAGGAGGCTATGACGGCAATGTGATCGTGGTGCCGACGACGCCACGATCACCAAGGTGATGGAACGCCCATGCCCGGTGATAGTGTGAATGCCGAGAGTGTGAAGATGTGTAGGGAGAGGGCGGCCGTGACGACACGACACGGTGTGCCACCGCTGCTGCGCTTGGCCTGGGGTGGGAGGACTTGGAATCACCGAAGTGCCATGCCGGTTCACGGAAGGAGGGGTGTGTCAAGAGGGCAGCCGGGTAAAGGGCGTAGGGAGGTGCCACCCGCCAGTGACGGGCGTAATCGCACATTGTGGACGGAGATGGAGGGAGTGACGAGGGCCGTGAAAGACATGAGGGATGGAATCGAGGGCCGGATGAGAATTGCCCGCAATGGGAGGCAATTGTGTCACCAAAGAAGGCATGTGTCTGCCAGGCTGTGAACAAATGGGGTGGGAGAGGGAGAGGCGGTGGCGAATGGAGGAGAGGCGGGTCAAGCGGAAGCCATGGTCGTGGTGGGGCCAAAAGGCGAGTGGCAGCCATGAGGGAATTTTCGAGGGAGGGAGAAAGAGGCGAGGCATGCAAAAGGGGCGATGGCAAGAAACAAGTGCAGAGTATGAGGAAGGGGACGACATTGAGGGCGTGCTAACTTCGTGCACATACCGGCGACCCGAAAGCATGGACCTCCACTGGGCCCCATTGGAGGCTACGCCACCATGACAAAGGTGGAGGCCGAAAGAGGAAAGCGGGGAGGTGCAGGAGGCATGAAGGGGGCCGTGGTGACTGTGGCACGGCCGCCAGGAAAGAGCGAGGATGGAAGGAGCGATTGTGGGCAAGAGGTACATAAGAAAACAAGATGAAGGAAGGTAAGCACTGAAGGTGTCACAGCACACCACTATATGCGACATGTATCAAGGGCATGCTGCATGTTTGTACCGTGGTGCGCAGAGGAGGAAGGGAGGTGGATGCGATGGAAAGGGAAAGTCGCGACGAACGCAAGAGGAAGGGAGGAAGAAAATCGCAAAAATGGGGGTTGTAGGAGGTTTCCTTCATGCATACGATGAGGAGTAGGAAATTAGAAATGAAGAAGCGCCTGTATGGAGCGAAAAGAACCTCGCCACGCAAGAAGCAAACTCCTAGGCGTAAGGACAAAGTAGTAAATGGATAAGAAGGGCGAGCCATGGCAAGAAGCCGATGGGCATGGGGACAAGCCGGGCACGTAACGCCCGCTAGAGAAGGTAGGTTGCGCGACACATACATAGGTGGGATGTATGTATCCGCAGTGTGAATGATGAATACAAAGTATAGTATCCTGGACGTGTACAATTTAACGTATCGTGGTGTCGATAACTGTTTTATACAAAATGAAATATAACCGTATGTCATAGGAAATTATCGATATGGAATATTACCAATACCAAGATTCTCTAAGGTCAGATGCATACATGTATTTATTTATATGTATTCATACGAGGTAATAAGGGAAACCAAGTATTCTATATGGTAAATGTAGTAAAGGAGGAAGGTAGATGGGGAGGAGGTTACCAAGCCTCCAAAAGTGTTACAAGACTTTCTTGTAACACTTTATATGTTGCAAACTGGTGTTGCAATCTTGAGAGAGGACAAAAGCGCCTCTCACTTCATCTCAACAAAATTGCAACACACTTGCAACATGGTTGCAACAAACACTCCGGTTTGGTTTCCAAGCCAAAGTGTAACAAGCGCCCAAAAGTGTTACATGACCCCAAAATTGCAACATAAGTGTTACATCCGGGGTCCAAATCTTAACATAAAGTGTAACATAGGCTGCCTTTTCTAGTAGGGAGGTTATCCTTGCAAACGAGAACCCAGATGTTAAAAATAAATGTCTCCGATATCAACACGATCCAGTGCTTGGGTCGCCTCCGCTGTCGCAACCCTCTCTATCATCGCTGTGGAGCCAATATCTCCTCCGGGTACCTTCCTCAAACGCATTGCTATTCTCGTCACCCACCACCGGACAACTAGGTAAGGTTCACATAAGAAATTCAAGTCTTCGACTGCAATCCGTAAAGGCCTGCTCGATCGTCTGCCTCACATGGGATCGCAATCATATGGCCTCGCCTCGATCTCGGACACATCCCCATCGAATCTCGCCAACTCGATGGTCGCGCTCCGGGCCTAAAATTCTGACATACATGTGACGCGTTGTGGTTCGCGAATCGGAGCCGAATGACAAAGACATCCGAACGCCAATGGGATTTAAGTTCCGCCACCGCCCCTCGTTGTACCACTCCCATGCTTTTTGAAGATCTCGATGGACTCCTCCTCCGATTTTGTCGCAAATATCGATCGTGATGCCCGTAACGAGTTCCACCATACTTTGTCTTCCAGATAGATATTTTTGCATCGGTCCTTCGAGGGCTTTCCTAATGGCTGCCAATGATTTATGGCCTGCGGGTTTCCCATGCATTGAAGTGACATAAAGGCGCCCCTTATATCTGCTTTTCGTATTCTCAAGGAACTCCAAACCTCCAACGGTTCCCAATGCGAACAAGTAGAAAGTGCCTTGCCACGAAGAATCATATAGGGCGCCGCCACTTTTCTTCCCTGAAATTTTGAATTGATGTCGATAACTATGATTGTGCAAATTCATCACGATCTCGTGTCCTCTTTACCCATCCCATTGGGCCGCAAAGCTCCCAAATCGCCACCCTAACCATTTTCACTTCCGGATTGGGTGTATAAGCCCGATGAATCAAACTCATAAGGGTTTCGAGTGACATTGCTTTTTGTGCCCGAGACTTTAGAAAAGCACGAGAACATTTGATCAATCGTGATCATGCGTGCCCGACAAGAAGGAAGCCCACCTTCACCTTATCAAGACCCGCTCGACAAGCATACTCAAGTACGCAAACAACAACATATTCTTGTTTTCTCCGCCGTGTTGTCCAGCAAGTAAAACGCCTCGCGTAACCATCTCATAGGTGAGAATAACATCCCGATGATATGAATAGTTAATAGTTGGCTGCTCCTAATATTCGAAGTTCACATACACCGGTCTTCATAATGTTGTTGTATACCAAACAACCCACAACATGGACCCGAATGAGACCATCCGCAAAATCCTTTGAGGGGTGGAAAAATGTGGAGTCTGCCTTGCTTTGGTCCATCCTGCCTATCGCCATTCCAATGTATTTGCTCGGTTGGCCTTTACACTTCAAACGTGTTAAGTTTTAGTCGCCTCCGCTTGATCGCCGACCGATGTTCACGAGGTGCCGCTCATGGACCGCTCGAGAAATGGATCACATGGTCGGTTGTGTCCGGTCTCAAGACGGTCGCGGGACGACCGCCATGCGCGCGACGCTGGTCTTGGTCCGCATTGCCGCGATGCCTTGTGCGCGCGCACGTACGCCGCGACAAGACGCACGCGCGCGCGCGCAAGTGCGCGCCAAGCACCTCACCGCGCCGGCACAGGGGCGCGCCGACCCCTGCGCACGCCGCAGCTGCGCATCCTCGCGTGACCGCGCGCGCCAGCGCACTGTCGCCGTGCGCGCGACAAGGCGCGCACGGCAGTGGGCGAGCACAAGCATGAGTCTAGGGCGCTGGAGTGCTCATGATTCCATGGAAGTCAAAAGGAAACTCGATATGAAATACCTTGTTCTTGCTTGCTGTCGGTCATCTCGATGGTCGCCTTCAACGCTTCGCATTGGACGATTTTGAAAAACTACACTTTGGTATCTTCACTTGGAAAAATGTTTCTTCCATAAGGCATGTATGAGAATGAGAGACGCTGGTCAAACCAAATTTTGAAACCTCCCGCTTGTAGTCCCGGAATATATATGAATCGCAAGTTGAAAAATCAAACATTGGCATGCTCACCGTTAGCTTGAAAACTTTTCCATCCAAGCAATGCATTCCAACATGATCTTCGGGCCACGCCCGGAACTTCAATTCGATGACCATGGTGTGTTCGTTAGTACTGCTTCAAATGTTCATACCTTCGCCATCCAATGCGTAACACTTTTCCGAAACTTCAGACACAACATTGCAACTGCCTCCTGTGAGAAAATTGAGAACATTGCACAAGAGAGGTTGCTTGTTCTACCTCGAGCAATCCTTGCAAATATATTTCCGCCGCTCACGAGGCAATCCCAAGAAGCGATATCTCGAGGCTCTCTATATTCTTCTTTCCCAATTGCAAAGAAACAACTGCCATGAATGCGCACCATGCGTTATGTATTTCTTCAATGCCGCATGCCTTCATGGTCCTCTTCAATCTCCGCTTGATAATGTCTACGCTTCACCGCAAACTGACGCTTCGTGAATGGCTGCCCGATGCCACCGCTGCGGTGTTCTCGGCCCGCATCCTCATTCCTCGCAAAATTCGTCCCATCATTCCCCGACCTCCTCCATGGATCGATGAAGAAACAATTTCACTGCCGCTCCATCTTCAGCCAATGTTGGATTCCTAATCCCGGGGATTGGCGTGGTCTCCAGAATCCTTGGCCTACATTCTATCCCTTCTCCATCGGGAGTTGTATCGATTACAGAGACCTTCTGATGCCAGTTGGGTTGCAAGTAGGTGTGAAGGGAGGTCGTTGTGGTGTCCGCGAGGAGAATTGGGCAGCAAGGTAGGCTGATTCGAGAGTTGGTCAAGGAGTTCGCTAAGGAGAAATGTGGAGAATGGAGCTTGGTGAGGAGTTCAATAATGAAACACCAAAATGTATGCGGCAAGACATGCACAAGGGAACTTGGTGTGTTGGATATCTGGATATAAGAACTCCAGGGTTAAGCGTCCTGTGGGCGGATCAGTACTCAGATGGGGTGCCTTTTGTGCGAGGAGTATGAGCTTATATTTGCAAAAGACACAAGGGAGCTGATTGGGAAAGTTCTTAGTAGGGAATTGCAGGCGCAGCCCGGCGCACGGGTCTTGGAGGCTGAGGATTGAGCTTTTTCCTTGGGTTTTGCTGGGTAGGATGGTCTCTATGGGAGCGCCTAGGGCCAAGGAGATGCAGGGAATGTTGCTCTTACACAGGAGCTGAAGGATTGATGACCTAAGAGCCTTCTTGGTGCAAACCAACTAGGGTCTTGAATTTGTGCAAGATGGATGGAAAGGATCCTTAGATTCATGGTGGGGATTGATGGCTACGATAGAAATTAGAGGTTATGGTGGTGCAAATAATGGATGGGATATGGCCACATGCTTGCAGCAACCACTCAAATCTATGGCTGCAATTTAGGAGCTCATGCTATAATTGTCGATGAGAAGACCGGGCTCTAAAAGTGTGGAGGGAGCTGAGCTAGTGTGTGCTCTCACAGTGTGTGCCTCTTAAGAGTGATGCCGCCATCTCCTCTTGGTGTTCTCTTTCTTGTGGCATCAATTTCTTGGGTCTTGGTGTGTCTTGGCTTGGTTTTGAGAGTGAATTTCTTCTAAGAGGGGGACGTCCTTAGTGTTCTTGGTGCTTAGCTTGGTGTTTGTTCTCCTTATGGGATTGCTAAGAGCCAAGCTGCAAGGATGAGGTTGGTTCTGGAGGAAGCCAGGTGTGGATGCCGTGAAGGGTTTCTGAAGGCCAAGAAACCCCAACTCATGAAGTGCATGGTGGTAGTTTGGAGTGTAAACCCATTGCCAAAAATATTGGGCGATGGCATGGTGTGTGTGGAGGCCTACAATAATTGTGAAGAGGAGGATGCTTGGGCCACACGATGATGATAGGGAGGCCCTCATGCATTAAGCCGGGGCCTTAGATTTTGATGAGGTCACATGGCGATATGGACTCCGAGGAGTTTGGAGAAGAAATGGCGAGAGGAGCCCATAGTGCCATAAGGAAAGGAAGGAAGAGGAGGCACAGGCAGCCTACCAGGGGAGGAGCCACCAGGGGGCAGCACGGTGCAGCCACCGAGGTCCGTCAAGGAGGCAATGGATGCAAGGGCTATTGAGGGGAGTGCGATGGTAGGGGAGGCGAGTACTTTGGCCCCCACAGGAGACGTTAAGGAGTAGGTTGTCTCCCTAAGAGGGAACGAAAAATCACAAGGAGGAGCTCAACCTACCAACATAAGTGCATGAGCAAGGAGGTCACTTGTTCCACAAGTGAAGGAGAGGGGATGAGTCCTCGGCCAAAGGAAGGAGATGGTGCAGGGGCAAGGTGGGGTCACCCTACCACTCAGGTACCTACTGAATCCGGACTACTGGTAGGTCACTCGCCGCAGTCTGCCCACCTCAGTGGTCACACTTAGTCGCCCGACTCTGTGGGGCTCACCAGGCGTGGGACGGGAGCCAGCCACAGGCCCCGATTGAGGATGGAAGGCGGGGGATCCAAAGAACATGCCCCTAAGATAGATGATAAGGTGGTTGAGGGAGCAATGCCAACGGAGGAGACCAAAGACGGGTATGGCCTGTGAAGAGGAGAAGGGTAAGAAATTCCCTCACCCCACGGATAAGGGAGGAGCCAGGCCAAGAGAGGAGACCAACGCAAAGAAGGCCCGGAGGAATTAGCGAGGTGACAACATCGGTCAAGAAATGGGGAGGAACCTTTGAAAACATGCTCCATAATAGGTACTGACAAATCAAACAACGAAAGGAAAGGAAAAGGATCTCAACCCTGTGGACCATCACCGGCGAGGAAGAGGGAAGGAGATAGGGACCGACTACCATGGTAGGTAGTCACCCCCAGTCCGCCGACTACCGCGGTAGGGTGCCTTTGAAGGAGCGCGGTCGTCGGAGGCTAGAAGATGGGCCATTCGAAAGCGCGAAGGCATTGCCCCGGATGGCAAGAGGAATCGCGCGCCCGCAGAGCGGCAGGAAGGTACTTGGCGGAAGAAGGCGCCCCAAAGGAAGGCGGAAAAGTCGGAAGGTACTGCCCCAAAAGTCATGAGGAGTCGAGGTCAAAGACCAAAGCAAAAGGGAAGACCAGCGAAAAGGGGATGAGAAGACCAATCGGGGAACCCGCCGCCACCCAGAAGATAAGGACCGAGAATTGTCAATGACCATAAATGAGCTTTGGGGAATGGGAAGGATAGGTGGTGTAGGTTGGAAACATTAAAGAGTGGCCATAGGTGAAGTTGCTAAAATAGAATTTACCTAGGATCAGAGAGTAGACTTAGATGCCAGGCCTTAAATGTGGTAGGAAATAATAGAATATTGGAAAAGGTGACTGCAGAGAGTCACCAAGGGAGGTTGTAGGGAAGGCCTCCTATAAGAGGAGGAGGATTTCACAAAGTAAAGTATCACGCCTTGCGCCCACCCTCATCGAGTCCTTTGCCATTACAGAGAATTTTGTCGGTGTGAGCCAACACATGACGTCTGGTAGAGAGGAAGTCGCGGTGGTGAGTGTTTGGTGGAGGACTTGCTCACCGCAAACGAGTTGCTCCCCTTGTGAATGGTTGCTGAAATTGCTTTGCTTTGGGTGTGTGGCAATGCCTGTGAACTCGGCTTGAGGGTAGACTGGGAAAGACTCCCGAGGTTCTCGCCGTGTCAAACTCATAGCAACTGCCCAAGGAAGAACTTGTTGGTGGAGGCCGACCCAGCGGAGCGAAGGGAGTCAGCCAAGAAGCCCGAATCGAGGTTAGAATAGGAGGAAGAGGATGAGAAGATGAGTAGAGGATTAGAGGTGTAGGTGTTAGTGGAAGGCCACAGGCAGAGCCTAAGGGACGAATCCCAAATCTGCAAGTAAAAGAGCGCTCCCCGAGTGGAGAAGAGTGGTCTTAGAAGTAGGGACGAATCGCGGTGTGGATCGGGGGTCCCCTGGGCGCCGTGATAGGCTCCCGAGGCCGGGACCGCAATTGTTTTGTGTCGTAGTAGGTTGAGGATTGGCGATTGAGCAAGGTGCAAGTGGTGCACGAAGAGGGAGAGTAGAGGCGCCTTGTTTAGAAGGTGAGAAGTGTGTCACCAAGGTAGCGACGGCATCACAAGACCTCGAACTTTCACACAAGTCTCATGGGACGAAACCCAACGACGAAGCGACAATGTGTGGCCGCTTATAGTGGGAGGACCCTGAGTGCCCGGTTTTCCTACCACACCATGCCGCCGCTCCCCTCCCGATTTGGGCATCCGTAATATAAGATCTTGGCTTCAAATTCTCAAGCTTTACTCAAGACTGCCTCCCGAACAACTTTCTTTGCAAGGTAGTCCCTGATTATTGTCAATGGGTGCGATTCGGATGGCATCTTCAAGTCTTTCCTCATCTCGTCCGCACATGGATGCTATGTTCTCCTGTGGGCTTCACTCACTGCTTCCTTCCCGGATTTCTTCTTTCTTCCCCTGTGTGGAGCCTCGCTATGTGAGCGATCGTATGCCCCTGCGGGCGTGCCCACCATGCCTTGCCTCCCACTCGAGTCCCCGCTCCATACTTCCTGATCGGACACAGGAGGTGCCTCAATAGAACTGACTCGCCCGCCCACCGCCACCCACCGCCTCTTCCGCAACAATTGCAAGGGCAACCAGACCCCGGCCTACCGCGGCCCCAACCTTCAGTGCCTTGGGAACCCTGTAAACTGGCTAGTCCGTGAACCAGTCTCCAAAGACTTATTGCAGAGGGCGCGCCGCCGCCTCACCTCCTCCTCGCAGACATACCACCGGGTACCTCCATGGAGGAGCCAGGAAAAGGAATGTCCAAAGAACGAGCATCCTTCCATCCTCTCGCCTCGAAAGTCGCCATCGTCGGTGGCTAAGGACGCCGTATACACCCATCCTCCTCATCGATGGGCCGAGCTCACTAGCGCACCGGCCGGCGTGAGCCCATCATGCACATTCTCGTCAAGCCGGGCTCACTCGCAGAACATTTCCTCCTATGCCGGATGACGGATTCGGTAATCTTCCCGCATATGGTCGTAATTAGTGCTCTAGCTTCCGAGCATCCCGCAAAATGTAAAAGGATTGAAACGCAAGATAGAAGGCACAAGTCATGGAAACCAACATACAACGATTTGCATCAACCGCCTTGAAAACCTTATTCCAAATTTTTACACGACGATAGCATTTCAAATCCTCCACCAGTTTGAAGGATCGCACTTCTTTGAAGCCATGTAGGCTGACCTCATAAGCCTTGTACATGGTTTCATCTTCGCTTATCCGATCAAATACCAAAGGCTTTGTTGTGCACAAAGATCTCAACATGTGCTCGCCCATCCATATCCATACGCCCATAGAACCCAACCCCTTGGTTTGGCAAGGCCCCTTGAACCCTACGACCCACGCAATAGAGGAGTCCAAAATTGTTCTCCTCAAGGCTCCTCATCCCGTGTCAACATCCCTTCTCGAGCGTAGCTGGCCTCCACCTTGCTCCCCAACCGACGATGGCAACAGATATCCTCATAGTTAAATGGCGTTGGAATAGGCGCTGCATTGCTGTGGGGTCTCTTCCTCCTCGCAGCCTTCTCCTTCTAGCCGGGCCTTCCTGATGTTAGGCTGCCCGATTTCCCATGCCCAATTGACAAATTACCGGTTGCTTGATGGCCTGGGTTGTATCTCGCGCCTCCACCGGAGGTAGGCTGCTTCTCCGACATCCACACCAAATCCTCTTTGCCGGGATTTCTTGGTTTTGGGCATCGATGTTCCGCCTGTTCTCCACGTTCCTTCCTACTGCCTTCCGCCCATCCTCAAGAGATTAGATACAATACGCCATAGCCGCAATTCAAAGAAGGAATCGCCGCACAACTTGAAGGAAATTTGCAAGGGGAGGGCCATACCAAGACTATGTGAATCGGCGAAGAGGAAATGGCGGAGGATCGCAGCGTGGAGAAGTCGGTCTGGGAGAGCCAAAAGTCCTTCACGAGAGTTTGTCCGAGGCGCCGCCACCGCTCCGGGCCGGAAGAACTTGCTCGCCTCTCTCGTGGTTACTCCACCAATCGAAAGTATGACGCCTGCTCGGTCACGCCATACATGTGCAACCCTAACCATAAATGTTAATTAAGGAAATGCTTACATGGAAAACCATTTATAGGACCCTAAGTCAAAAGCCGTATATGTGAACCCCAATGCCGAAAACAATGAAGAGGCGGTGTGCCAGCCAAGTTCTACCGTGAAGATCTTTCGGTTTATTTGCTCATAATGGCATTTCCACCTTACCTTCACCCACGCCGCCATGTCATACCACGCCCGTGAAGAGTGAGGACCATATAGGTTAGAGGTGCGGAGTCCTCGCCGCGACAATGTTGCGCGCCACACACAGGTTGTCGAAGAGGTCGAGTTTTCGTCCACAAAGTTCATTCCTCACTTCGCTTTGTGCGATCAAGGGGAACATGTACTTGAGAACAAGTGTTGGTTTGCATGTCCTCTCGCCTCGCTCACCCATGTAATGACGACATTGATGTTGTCGCAGCAGAACAGTGTGAGGAAGAGGGGTCTTTGATTTCAGATGGTGGTGACTCTCTTGTGAGGAGCCGAAGGATGGTATCAATGGGCCCGCGCCTTCCGATCATGAGCAACGAAAACGAGTCCGAACTCCGTTGTTAGTTTGCCTTCAACAACAAATTTTGTTGCGGTGAAGACAATGTTGTGGCCGAATAGTCCACCCCATCCGTGGCGGATTCCATCTCATGCCGTGAATCGACAAGCCGCCCTCTCCATTCCGCGTGGGGTGCCCATGTGAACTTGAACTTATATGCGCCATTGATGGGAATCCGCATCCAGCGAAGACACGGAAGGAAGGGAGATGGGGTGCGTAATCCCGCCGTCGTGGTTTGTTCCGCCAAGGAGCGATGAGGATGACCGCAGGATCGAGTTCTTCCCACAAGCAAATGATCCGTGGATCGAGGATGGGGATGATGACTTTGTTCACCCTCCTCCGGTGGTCCGGAACATTCCATCCCAAGCCTTTAAGTGAGACATTGATGACAACAAAGCTTTCATGGACAAGCGCGACGGCAGGCGGAGGGGTGTCTTTGCAAAAATGTGAATGGAGAAGGTGACGGACTTTCTTAAACCGTGTTGCAACCAAATGTGCATGCAGAGGTTGACCAAGCAAGGCCTTCGAGCAACGATATAGGTTCCTCACAATGTGCAAGAGCAAGAGACATTTCTTCAAAGCCTCGTACATCGGGACCCGAGTCAAACTAACAAAGAAAGAGTTTTACGCATGTTATGGGATCGGTTCCTCTACATTGAAGGCCTTCAAGAGTATATTGTATGGGGCAACAGATACGAGGAATCGAAAGGGAGGGTCATGAGGAATGCCCTGGGATAGTGTTCGAACCAACCCAATTCATAAGTCCCGTCATGCACTTGGTGCTCTAGCGTGGATGGATAATGCTTTTCGCTCATGGTGAAAGACTTCAACGTGTGTGTATAACCCGCGACACCTATACAAAGGAGATATGGTCATTGTACAAACGCGTCAAAGCTCGTCCGCAGCCGACGTGGTTTTGAAGTTATGGAAATCTAACTTCAGAGTGAAGATTCCCAAATCCAACAGGTTCTCGACCTGCTCAATATGTGCAGGGTTGAAGACCACCATTCGAATACAACTCAGAAGGTTGATCAAGGTAGATATCACTCTCCACTAGTACAACCCATCACGGTGGGGAGGAGTTTTTCGTTCATCCCATAGTTCGCCGAATGAGCACCGGTATGCGGATGGTTCGAAAACTCAGTGGGTGAGGGCCGGCCGCCACCCCCGGATGATCGACAGATCAAGTTGCCCGAGTACCATGTTTGAAACTCAGTCCTTGTTCATGGATGGCCCCGGTTGTAGGTTTGATTGGTCGAGTTTGTAGTTCCGGGCGCCACCGCCCGCTGGCCCCATCCACCTTCAAACTCGCCAACCATAATATATGACCTAGAAGGTGGACGCTTTGTAGATTTTAGATTGGGGAAGATGGTAAATGTATGTGTGAAGAGGTGATAGTCCACGACATCGGTTTGTTGTATGCAATGGGTTTCATGGATTCTCTTCGCTTGTGGTGTGGAAGAAGCGTGTTTGTATGTGTGAAATTGGGAACGTGAAAACTTGGAAGGATGTGACACTTGGAACGTGTTTTGGGGCGTAAAAAAATATCAGCCGCTTAGAGGCACACCGCGCAGGAGGAGCGGGAAAAATGGCAAAACACCGTGAAAAGAGTTACAGTGGAACCGGATAAGTACATGCTCCTCGCTATAGACTAATGGACCAAGAAGACCGAGATTCCACACTTCGCGTTGGCCAAAGAATCTTGATGAGGACCGCCGTATCTGCACGTAGTGGGTTGCATGATCCACAATTATACGTGACGCAGCAAGAGAGTGTTTTTGCACTATGCCAATTTGAGGAACGGCGAATCGACAATCGTGGATTATTCAAGATGTTATTCTTAATTATAAAGGAGTGCTACCCAAAGTGCTCTATTTGCAGCTTGACAACACTTGCCGGAAAACAAGAACCAGCTGTTGTTTGCGATTTGAACATGCTAGTTGATATGGGAACTTTTCAAGGTGAAGGTTGGGTTCCTCCTTGTTGGGCACACTCACACCAAATCGACACACCATGTTGTTCTTTTCCAAAAGCTTGAAGCACAAGGAGGCACACACTCTTCCCGCACATAATCGTTCATGCATACACGCCTACACCGGAGATCAAAGTTTTGCAGGAGGTCCTGACTTCCATATATGGCCGATTAGACAAGGCGATGGTCGCCAGCATATTCATCTGAGAAAATTGAACAACTTATCTTTCCAAAGACTTTAAAATCACCAGAAGACAAACCGCACTGGTGATGAATTAGGAGCAAGCAATATTCGACATCGATGTATTGGGAAACCGGCCGGGTTGGAGTTTTTGAAATTTGTCCCTCCAACGACATAACAACACACGCGGCCCTCCGGCTCGAGACAAGAAAGGGACGCCGGTGGTTATCTCCGACTCAAGGAGTGGCACATTTGAGAGCTGGTCCGCCCATAGGGCCATATGGATATGGAAGCATTGGTGGACCAAGAAGAAATCGCAATAATCGTGGAGAACAACATTGGGCTCGCACTAGAAGTGCCGTGGAAATGGTTCTCTGCAGAAAAGCAAGAACCACTCCAAGTTCTGAAGCTATCCTAGAGGAGGCGTTAAGAGAACTCCCCAACGGATATGTACTTGGGGCCTTACCGACTTGGGGCAGCAGAAATGGCACGCTTGCATGGAGATGTAAAAGACATAAAGGAAGGATGTTCATCGCAGATTTGTACCGATACGCATAATCGGCCTTCCGGATTGGGAAAGTTAATCGTGAGGTTGGATGTGGAAGAGCCTCATTTCCGTTCATCGTACAGATCGAGCACACGATGCATATGAAGGCGGATCGTGGAAGAATATGTGATTCCGCACCTTCCACCGAGGGATTGGAAGGAAAAAGGGTGGGAAGGCAAATTTCAAGAATGTTCAAGAAGTCTTCATCAATAAAACCGCTATCTTGTATTATGGGTTCGGTTTGAATTCCGTAAACATCTCTATTCCATTGACAAAAAGCGATCGTGATAAGTTGAATGAATTGCGGGCTTCATCGAGCACCACCAAAGTGCACCAAGATGAGGCGACGAGGACATCGGGCCCTTGGACATGGAAGGTGTCAATTCGGGAGATGAGTGAAAAGATGTATGAAGTGGAGGCAAACATCGGGACATCGGTAGACAAGAGGGTTTACTCGACCGTCAAGTGGCCGACCGCCAAGTGTTAGGCTCAAAGTGGGAGCTCGCGTTATAGGGAATCACCGTTGGTGCTATCATTCGGTGATCGGAAGTTGAAGAAGTTGGAGTCACCGGCCGTAGGTTGCGAGCATGGGGACGGGGCCGGCTACCGCCATTTTTCACCATCCTTAGTAGCATGGAAACCGCTTTCCACTCCGTATTGTACATTTTGTTCAAATATAACCCATCCGTGACGCATGCCTAAATCCTAAATCGTGGAAACCGATGGCGCCGCACCCGCCCGAGCGCCCTTGCCAAAACAAAAGACTATGGGTTCCGGACGGACGGTTCGGAAAGAAGCACCATTCTTTACCAATGATGACTGTGAAGATTGCCTCGCAATGTCTTCAAAAGACCTTGTTTATTTAGATGCCTCATCAACCCCTGCCTTTTAGTCCTTCCGGTACTTATGGTAAGCAAGCATGGGTCGAATATGCCAAATTGGCGAACTACGCCCCTAACCCTTTGTGTGATGGAGACACTGCCCCGGACGTCAATTTCATCCCTTATCGACCCTTATTTTCGGCCTTCGACCGATGTTGCCCAAAGCAGCAGAATGCGACCCATCCCAAACCCCCTTCCGACGATATTTGGATGAAAACCCCCTTACTGTATATTAACCCCCTTCCAAGATTAGCACGTTGGCTGTACCTGCTGCAGGATCAAAATCCAGCGGCAGAGAAGCTGCTGAAACTTCTACACAGCCATCCCCGCAAGTAGTGCAAGCTATGCAGAAAGAAGAACCTTTTGTTGGGAGTAGTTATCCTAACCATGGTGTGGAAGGAGGCAGACGAAGAGGTTTGGCAATGATTGTGAGTATGGAAGTGGATGACCGGAGGAGGTAGATGAGGCGACTTGAAGCTCTTTTGAGACTTTGGCATTTGATACTAATATATTAGTGGACGGTTACGAGAGTGAAACCACGATTTAGGAGTTGCTACACCCTACCTTAGCTAAGGATGATTGTTTCGTGTTGCATCAATGCTCATGGGGGATTGAAGAAGATGGCAAATACATTCTCATAAATGGAGCGGAGAAGCTATATGTTGATGATGACATCTTGAAGCCCATCTCTCGAATCCACATGGAGAGACAAGCCCAAGTTTTGATCAATGCTTGTCGGCAATCGTAGCCTTATCACAAGCGAGAAGGCTAAGGACTCTAAGTTGAGAGTAGCCAAATGGTGAGCAAGAGAGCCGAGAAGTCCGATTCTCGATTCGTGGAAGGATTGTCTCATCTTCTTCTCGACCGTCATGGACAAATCCTTTAGAGATGTTGAGAAAGGCACAAACTTTATCAGCCTTTGATGAAAGCCATCATTCTCAAGAAGGATGATGATGTGTACAGATTTTAACAGTGATTGCCGAGGTCACGGAGATAGAAGTCAAGCTCCCAAGTGAAGGGAAGCCGCCCGAGAAGAGATCCCAAAGTGTCCCGAGTACTCCACACTCACAAAAAGCTTTGCTGGTCTTTACCATAAGTTCACTCACTTGGCCAATGGAATTCGGTGGCCATGTTCCTTCATCCGTAACATCGTAGTAGAATCATCGCTCCCAACAAGACATTGTTGGTGAAGCAAATTGCTTCTAATGCGGTCTCATTTGTCCTTTTCTCGCTCATTTCTCTGGCTCGTGATACAATTTGGAGGAGAAACGACCTTCCGTGGATGAACCTCAGGTGAGAGCTCATGGACTTTAGGGAGGAAAGAACAAGGGAGTTATGGAGTCAGAGCTATACTCTTTGGTTTCAAGAAGCAAGTCCAGATGTAAGCATTCTCTGATCGAATGACTTCTAGTCCTTTTGCATATTAGATGTGTGTTCCATCTTCTTGAGTGCCCAGCCGGGACAGATGTCCTCACTCAAATCGCTTGAGGCTTGCCTTTCTTTCATGATGAGAAAACACAAAGCGCGATGACTCACTGGGTGGTGCCAAACCCTCATCTCAGTTAGGGCTATGACATTTTATGTTGAAACTGGATTAGGTTACTTTTCATGCATCACCGACAAGACAAACATGTATGTTTGTGTTGTCCTTCCGCTTGTGCCGGTGACAACATAATGTCTCAAGCGTTGCTCTAGGACTTTGAACAGTGTTCCGCTTACTGAAGAAATGGCGAGGTCCAGATGGGAACTTGCTTTGAAAAGCTTCTCATTGGATGACACTTACTTGTACCTAGAATCATTTGTGCCGGAATTTTAGAACTGTTGTCACATTTTGATCGAGGTTGAACACCGAGATCAATCACCAAGGAGCAGCGAAACTTGATGCGATGCTAGCGTGTTCCGAGAGCAAGCTGAAGCTATGCACAATTTGTACGATGATTGTGGCTAACTCAGCAACACCAATGGTAGAAGCACCCTAGCGCAATGCTTCTACTAGCCTTCATGGGCAGCGTATATGACTATATAATCGCCATGTCTATCCATGACAATCTTTGTTTCTATTTATGTTTATCCTCCTATATTGCTATGATTATTTGCAAGGTACAATTCTCAATTAGAGTATAGAGTACTTTACTAGGACTTACAACAAAAATATATATTTAATTTTAAATATCTAGAATGACAACAAAGAAGCCTTTTATAGTCCACTTGAATTTCCTTAACAACTTGTATCATGGTGCACACCTCAAGAAAACGTGCTCAACAAAACAGAACCCTGGAACATGGAGGAACGCCAATCACGCTCGTGTTTGAGTCACGGATCTGAGTACTAAGACATGAGTCAAGTCTCCGGGTACTAAGACATGAGTCACATCTTTGAGTACGAAAACAATACTAATAGCTAAAAATGGACAGACTCTTCTAATGAGGGCCGAATGCAATATATGTATAAACGCCAGTGTGTGGAGCATAGTGGTACAAGAAGATGCCAGTAGGTCAAACTCCATACCCGATCATCGGTACATGTACTTGATGAGCAACAACTGAGGCCCCCAGCAGCACAACATTTGACGGCGAGCATAGACGCATGGGAACAAGTTAGAACTCATCCTGGAAGTCAGCCGTCAGTGTGTCAACCTTCAGGCTCTCAACATGGAGTTGATTCTTAGGACTTGTAGAAGTCAGCAGAGCAATGCATGTCTGCAACTACCGGTGGTGAGGAACTGCCGACCTGGCACCTCCTGATGTTGCAAATCACTGCATGATGCATTCTTTGACAGATGCTATATGCTTGGTTTTGGTTGCAGCGGAGGCATCTGGCAGGCACGATGGCGGGAGAAGTCGCTGGCTAACTCTCCGCAGTGATGCCGGTTCATGTCAGATAAGGTAAATTGGGCACTTGTGGTGATGATGCTCATGTGTTTGCACTGTTTGGGGCTGGTGTTTTGATCACGCCCCAATGCAGGCAGCCCCAAGTTCGTGTAATGGGTACACAGCACAGCAAGGGAGGTAAACCACGTGAAGAGGAACATCTGAGTAAGTAAGGCCGTTGAGGTCCTGGACCTTCTGGTGCAGCCAGGGTGGTATGTACACGCCCGCATCTTTCTTCCATCAGGTCATCAAGAGGTGCATTGCACACAAAGATCTGGGTGCTGGCAGGGGTGTGCATACCCTGATTGTCAGAAGTGGGTATGTGGGCAGCAGATTCTTGGCTAATCACGTCATCCGTGTATGCTGCCTATGGGGAGGTTGGAGGATGCGTTGCAGGTTTTGAATGGATTGGCTGCTCCCAATGCTTATTCGTGGTCCTCCAGAGTTGAGGCACATGTTGACAATGGACAGGCCAGGCAGGCAATCGAGATCTATTTGAGGATGGAACAGTCATCCCTATGTTGGCAGCTAATCATCTGTTTGTGGCAGCATTTAAGGCTTGTGCCAGTGCAGAAGATCTGACATCAGGCAGACAGGTCCATTCCGATGTCCTGAGTAGTGTGCTTGAGCCTGATGTGTTTGTTGGGAGCTGCCTGGTGGAAATGTATGCAAGATGTGGGAGGTTGGATGATGCTCGCACAATCTTTGACAAGTTGGACTCGAGAAACGTGGTCACATGGAATACGGTGCTTGGAGGGTATGCTCAGGGTGGGCGTGGGCAAGAAGCCCTTGCGCTCTATGCAAGTATGCAAGAGGAGGAATCCACCTGCCTGACCATGTCACGTTTTGTGCCTCCTCAAAGCATGTGCTAGCAGTGGAACACGACACCAGGAAGGCAGCTTCATTCACAAATACAGGAAGCAGGTGTCGGATCTGAGGTGATGGTGGGGAGCTGCCTCATAGATATGTATGCAAGATGTGGAAGCTTGGATGATGCCCGGACTGCCTTTGACAACATGACCAGAAGAAATGTGGTGACCTGGAACGTGATGCTCGCAAGATATGCTGATGGTGGGCTAGGTGAAGAAGCCCTGTCTCTTTATGCAACTATGCAACAGGAGGGCGTTACTTCAGCAGATCACGTAACTTTGTGTGCCTTCTGAAAGCATGTAAAAGCATCAGGGCATTGGAGCAGGGAAGGCAGCTACATGACCAGGTTCAGGAGATGGGCTGCAAGTTGACGTGGTCATTTCGAGCTGCCTGGTGGACATGAATGCAAAGTGTGGGAGCTGAGAGGATGCCCGCAGGGTGTGACTGCCATTGCTTCTGGGAAGCTACGTGCATCCACGACTTGCTCCAAAGACAGCTCACCTTGGGAGCATCACGTGGCAGAGGAATATACCTGTTCTACAAAGCAGTCTTAGTGAGATGAAAGAGCATCGCTTGACGGGGTCAAGAGGAACGTGCCTCATGTTCTGAAGTTCTGGAGCCCAGCAGACAGTGTACGGATTGGGGCTGGACATCTCTCCTTTGGACTGCAGAGGGAAGGAGGCGAGGTGGATACGGGCCCAGAAGAGTCCTTAACGCGTTGTCCCGTCGAACTGTTGGTGAACGTTAAGAGTAGTTAATCGTAAAAAGTGTAACCGTGCTTGAGTCCGAAAGCGGTCCGCAGCGTTGAGGTGAGAATCGGTTGACTTAACCGGAGCCTATCATTCTCTTGGAGCGGACCCCTTACTACAACGACACGGATTATGTAAGCGGCTTCGGTTTGTCGGTAGTCGCGCTTTTCAAACCCGGATCCCGCTCATTACAGACTTTGTTTTCGGCAACGGTATCCCAAGTTACAAAACTTTTGAGCCGCTAAATATTTATTTTATTAAAGCACCTATGAGGAGGCCATGGGAGGGCGCCTGGCCGGTGGCGCCCTTGGGTAGGCAGGCATGTTAGGGGTGGGGGCGCCACCGGCCGCCCGGTGCCAAGGCCGGGGTGTGCTAGGGGAGTGCGGTCGGCGGCCCATGGGTAGGGCATAGGGGGAGGCGCCGGTGGCCGGCACCTAGCTCCACCACGCATGCATCGACGCGTGGTGCTGGGAGGCGCCGGTTGTGCGGACGCCTCCAGCACCATCCCACGGTGCATGCGGGTGAAGCTAGGGGAGAGGGGAGACAAGAAGGAAAGCGGG
>VJWM01000273.1:0-145847 GCA_010909165.1 Anthoceros angustus
ATCATGATGTCTTCATCATCGAAAACGCCATCATGTTCAATATCATCGGTAGTTAGATGGTACTAACTTCCCGCTCGGAAAGAACAAGTGTATAATGTTCTAGTGCGTAAAAAGCGATCAAGCCCATAAAGTTGTTAGGCCAAACCGTATAGTATGACAGATGAGTGGCGGGGACTGGATGAGCTTGCTAGATCTACTATCATGCTAACATTGTCAAAAACAGGTACTTCAATGTGAAAGATAAGACCACAAGTTACGTGGCGGAAGTGTGACTGTATGAGAAGCAAAGTGCGGCTCGTGTATTGAAACAAGGTGGACTTGAAGATGAAGGAAGGGACGAGGATGTCCGATCATCTGAATGATTTCAATACCATTTTCAGCCAGCTCTCATCTCAAGGTATCACATTCCCAGATTCCGTGAGAGCTATGTTTCTGTTGGTCACATTACCAGAGAGTTGGGACACCTTTCGTACAGCTCTGAGTAATTCTGCCCCTGCTAGTGGTCTTACCATTGTAAATGTAGAAGGTAGCCTGTTAACTGAGGAGGTGAACAGGAAAAATATGGAACCTTCCAAAGGTTCCAGTGCCCTCATAGTGAGAGGGAGGTCCACTGCGAAGGGGAAGCAACCGGACAGAAGCTTCTCTCGTAAAATCTCGTAGTCGTAACAAGAATGTGGAGTGTCACTATTGTCACAAAAGGGGTCACTAAAAGAGAGTGCGAGAAGTTCAAAAGGACCAAGGAAAAGAGAAGAAGCGGACGACAAGAAGGCGAGAATGTCGGTTGGAAGAGTTAAACTATTGAGGACGGAGATGTCCTTATCTCTTCTTACTTGAATGCATACAATTAATGTACCGTGGATAGTCATTTATTCGCAATTGGATAATTGATTCGGTGCATCTTTCCATGTTACTCCTCATAGAGTGGTTTAGCACGATGATGCTACAAGGAAAGGATGCGTTAGGCTTGGAAATAACTATGCATCGCAGCGCGAGGGTGATGTGCAACTCAAGTTTGACAACGGATCTTCATTCATGTCAAGGACGTTAGGCATGTTCCGTTGACAAAGAGCATGATTAGCGCAGATGCTTGGATGATGCGGTTACCACTGGTTTGGGGATCACTCTTGGAAGATCTCCAAAGGTTCTCTTGTGTTAGCTCGTGGATCAAGTGTGGCACTTTGTACTCACTTGTAAACATCCAAAGATCATGTGATGTGAGCAGCCCAAATGTTTCCTTGTGGCATTGCCGGTTAGGACATATGTCTCGAAGGGAATGAAGGTTTTATCTCGCTCGTTATATCCTCGTTTAACTTCTCCGATCTCTCGATGTGTGAGCACTGCTTATATGGGAAATGCAAAAATCATCACATCGAACAAGAGGTAAAAGTAGGAGTAAACCTCTTGAGTTGGTTCACGTGATGTATGTGGACCTATGCCTCATCATCATTAGGCCTCCTATTTTGTCACTTTCATAGATGATTTCTCACGCAAGGTGTGGGTTTATCCTTTGAGGAAAAGGATGAAGTTCGACGGTGTTTGTAAATTTGTCACCCTTGTAGAGAATCCCCGCCAAAGTGTCTAAGGACGATAATGGTGGAGAGTATGTTTGCTTTCGGTCATTCCGTGATTCCAAGGGAATCAAAAGAGAATTGAGCGCCGATCTCCTCCACAAAATGGTGTGGTGAGCGGATGAATGTAACCATTCGTGAGAGGATGCGTAGTTTGTTGTCAAACTGGATTGCCTAATGGGTTTTGTATGGTTCATCTGCAGTTCATCTTATTAATGATCTCCTAATAAGGTCATGATGAGGTGTTCCGAGGAGCTATGGTCCGAAAGAAACCATCCTACAAGCATCCGCGAGTGTTTGTGAGGCATACCGCCATGTTCCAAAAGAGTTTCGGGACAAGTTGGCACCTAAGTCCAAGAAATGTATTTTTCTTGGCTATGGTGATTCCGTGAGATGGGATACCGCTTGTGGATCCAGGCTAGAAAGGTTGTTCGACTAACGACGTGTTCTTCAATGAGAACAAGATGCACAGAAGCCTACTCCAACCGTGTGGAGGTGCGAAGGGTGATCTTCCAAGAAGATGGACATGATCATCGGGCGTGTTGATAACCGTGGTAATGTGGTGAGCACATTCCTCCACCGAGATGAACCAAGAGTCAAACAAGCACCCATAGAGGTGCTGTGCTTTGAGGTCGAGGATTACACGACTGGCTGTGTATGATCCATCTCGATTATGTCATGATTGTGGGAACCTCTTACAAGAGGCCATGTCAATGAGCAACAAAGAGCAGGAGGGCAAAAATGAATTGTATAAGAACCAAACTTTGGGAGTTGGTTCTTGCAGGGATAAGGATCACTGCAAATGGGTATATGTTGAAGGTCATTTGATGAGATTTCAGCTTGAAGTCAAAGTTGAATGCTCACTTTGAAATGACAGACTTGGGAGAGGCGATATATATTTGGCATGCGATTCGCGGAATGCATAAGCGCTACTTTATTTGTCTGACTAATACATTGTGGTGCTTCAACGCTTCAACATGGAGAAGGAAACCATTGGGTACCCATTGCCCATATGAAACTTTCCGCCGGATTGCCCAAGCTCGAGGAGGACAAAGTAAATGGAGAAGGTCCCATACTCATCACCGTAGGGAGTTTGATGTATGCAATGATTGCTACACGCCCGACATTGCCTTGGTTGGAGTGGTTAGGTGTTTATGTCAAACCCCGCAAGAAGCATTGGGAGGCGAAAAGGAGTTATGAGGTATCCGAATGGTACAAAAGCTTTTGTGCATATGTTTTGGTAGTGAAGATGCATGTGGTTGGGTACAGATGCGATTATGCGGGGATAAAAAGGAGGTCCACATCGTGTCTTCATGTGCACGGAGGGTCATGGCGATCTCGCTTGCAATGCGCATTACGCTATCTACCAGAGGCCGAGTATGTTAAAAGAATCGAGGCTTGCAAGGAAGCCATATATGGCTTGCTCGCTTAGTGGGAGACTTGGGGATCAAGGTTGAGCCGCCATTGTACTGTGATAGCCAGTGCTATCCAATTGGCAAAGAATCCAAAAGGTTTCATGCTAAGACTAAACATGTGGATGTGAAGTATCACTTCATTCGAGAGGTGTGACAAGAGGGTACAACTTGTCAAGGTTCACACCATGTAACTCCGCAGATATTCTTACCAAGGACTCACAGCAAACAAGCTCTGATAATCGATGGGCATGAGATAGTCCATTCTACGAAGTAAATTGGCCTTTAAGTGGGAGGTTGTAAGGGTATTAAAGTCAATGTACTTAGACTAATACACTTAGTCTGCTAGGTGTCGCTTAAGTATCATTAGTTTAGTCAATCACAGAAGCTTCTTGTGCTCCTTCCTAGGCTTTGACCTTCAGAAGCCCATTGGAGGTGGAACGAAAGTTTGGGCAACCAGCCCAAAAGAGCCCAAGACGAACAAGTTTGATTTTTTTTGGCTAGAACGATTGAAGAGGAGCATGCCAAGAAATTTTCCGAGAATCTTGAAGCGGAGTTGTAGGATATTGTTAGGAAGGCGAAGAGGATATCCCAGAAGAAGAACGGGTCGAAACGACTTTAAGGCGAGGCAACCGAAAGGTTGGTAGGTCGGCATCATCACCGTAGGTCGCCACCACGTAGGCCGAGCGAGACAAGCCGCATCACTATGACAATCTCGCCAAAAAGGAAATTAGAATAGAGGGGATATCCACTATATATGCTCACCAATAGGGAATAAATATATAGAGTAATTAGAAGGTAATTAATTAGGATAGGAAAATAGGTAAATAGATTGAATTAGGATTTTGAACCAATCTAGGGTTGGGCGTGGCGACATCCAAAGAGGGCAAAGTGCTTTGGGGCGCAACTTCCTTCGAAGAACTACTAGAGATCGAGCCGGAGCGTACAGGAGAAGGAAGGAGGAGGAAGGAGGTCGCCATCGCCATCGCTGCCGCCATCGCCAAGAGGAAGCAAGAGGAGGAGGAAGGAGGAGGAAGGAGGAGGAGGAAGGAGGAGGAGGAGGAAGGAGGAGGAAGGAGGAGGAGGAAGGAGGAGGAAGGAGGAGGAGGAGGAAGGAGGAGGAAGGAGGAGGAAGAGAGAACGCCACAGCGCCGCCCGGAGAGAAATCAAGGGAAATTGGCGCGCCAAGGCGACTGTGGCTAACGTGCAGTCAGTGGGTGTTGCCCAAGGACAAGAAGGAGTGGAGTGAAGTTGAGCACACAACGCTAATTGAAGTAATTCTCCTTGAAGTAAGGAAGGTGCCATGCCCATGCCTGGAAAGGCAAGGAAGGAGCCCCGCCAAGGCTCCTCGCGAGGAGGAGGAAGGAGAAAGAAGCAGCAGAGGGCGCGCCGGGGATGAGGTGATGCCCCAATTCACTTTTGCAGCTCAACCCCAGATTTGGATTTTGGGGCAAGAGGAGGAGAACATCCACTAGATGGGTGTATGGCCGCCTACACCAATTTGGAATTGATTGAGGAGTGTTACATCAACCTCCATCAATCGGGCAGCCTCGCTCCGAAAGGAATGCTCGGATCCCCGCTGGACCGTAAGGAGCATTCGGCGGTGTGAGACCGGAGGAGAGCTCGAATTGCTCTCTCGAAAGGTCGAATGGAGGAAGAGGACAGCCTCTCCGACATCCCGCAGGAGTTCTCGACATGATGGATGGAGGAGGAAGGCCCACGCCAAGAATGGCGGAAGACCGAGAGCATCAAGGAGTCAAGTGGAGGCTCAAAGATTGTGCTGGGGTTGGTAAATTACCAACTCTTATTTCAAAGACCAACTTCCTCCAATTTTTGTGGAAGATTTCCATGGGAGCCAAGCCGATTGGGGACTATCATGTATGAGGCCTACATCCACCATCGAGAGAAGCTCCTCAAGCCAAATTCGTGGATGAGGAAGGCCAAGGCCCCGCTACCTTAGCACCTATTTGGTGCATTTATGGGAAACCGAGGGACTTCACAAGCAAGGAGCTTGAAGATGCATGGCATCCCTTTGAGGTCATCCATCTCCACCGAGGTTGGAAAGGCCTTTGCCTTTGCATTGAGGAAGACGGTGGGAGGTCGACTCCACAAGCATGCTAGAAGCAAGAGGAGAAGATGGAGGCAACAAGGTTGCCGAGTGGGAATCTTTCCCTGTGAGCAAGCAAGGGAGAAGAAGAACCGCCGAGGAAGGCCGAATGGTGGTCTATGAGAGAAGGACCACAGTGAGGGGTGACCCCGAGAGTGGGGAGTCCCCACCATCTCCTTTGTGCCTACGAGAGGCACCGGCACCACCCAGGGAGGCGCCACCCAAGGGGGCATCAGGTAGGGCACCACCATGGTAGGTAGGCGATCACAGGGGGGAGTCCCCACCATCTCCGCTGGTGGGAGGTCGACTCCACAAGCATGCTAGAAGCAAGAGGAGGAGGAGGAAGGAGAAGAACGCGAGAGCCGGGCGGCGCCGAGGCCACCATCTCCGCTACTGGGTGGGAGAGCGGATGGAGCGACGGAAGGAGGAGGAAGGCCCACGCCAAGAATGGCCGGAGGAAGGAGAGCTGGAAATTTCCAAAGAAGAAGAAGAGGGGTGGAATTAGGACCCCTAGGAGAATTGTCGCTTGTGAAGCACTCACCGTGGATTTGAAGGGGCTAGGGACTAGCAGCCTCCTTGTGGGCATGCCAAGAGGAAGTGAAATCTCAAGACATGGCCGGAGGAAGGCAGGGACCAAATGGCAATTGGAGGCCATGGAGTCCGACGAAAAGGCAGCCAAATTGGAAAAGGTCAGGAGAAGCTCCAACGCGACCATGGAGGCAAGAGGAGAAGGTCCTGAGGAAGGAGAAGAAGAAAGAGCCATTCGGCAACAACCCAAAGGATTCATGGAGGATGAAGGAAGACCGAGAGCATCAAGGAGGTCGACTCCACAAGCATGCTAGAAGCAAGAGGAAGTGAGGGAGGATGCTTTAGAAGAAACCCGGATTCAGTGAACTCGTAAAAGAAGGAGAAGATGGAGGAAGGAAGACCGAGAGACTATCGTGGACGGGATTTTGGTTCTTCTATATGATAGTACCTAGACTTTCCAGGAAGCTAGGCTGAGATGGATGGAGGAGGAGGAGGAGGAGGAGGAGAATGTGACCTCCATGTCAAGGTGGGGAATTGACCACCTCAAGGGAGAAGGTCAAGAAGTACCTTCACTGGTAGTTGTTTGCGAGGACGCAAACAGTGAGGTGGGGAGTATGTGGAACGAAAAGTTTGGGCAACCAGCCCAAAAGAGCCAAGACAACAAGTTTGATTTTTTGGCTAGAACGATTGAAGAGGAGCATTTTGCCCAATTAGAGCAAGAGCGAAGGGCAAAACAGAGGCTCTAGGAAGGAGAAGGTAGCGGTCCAAAGAATGGATGGAGGAAGGGAAGGAGAAGCTCCTCAAGCCATCAAAATCCGGACATGAAGAAGAAGAAGAAGAAGAAGAAGAAGAAGAAGAAGAAGAAGAAGAAGAAGAAGAAGAAGAAGAAGAAGAAGGTGGAGGTCGACTCCACAAGCATGCTAGAAGCAAGAGGAGAAGCTCCTCAAGCCAAATTGGAACAAAGGAGGTCCAGAGGAGGAGCGCCACAAGAAGGTGGAGGAGGAGGAGGAGGAGGAAGGGATTTTGGATTATGCCCTTCGTGCAAAATTGGCCAACCAGGAAGTGAGGGAGGAGAATGTGACCTCCATGTCAAGGTGGGGAATTGACCACCTCAAGGGACGCCTACAAAGGTAGGTGTGAAGATGGAGAGTGGCCCACGAGATTGATGATCTCCAAATGCAATATCATAGCTTGGGGCTCACCTCCACAATAGAATTTTGAAGGCCAACAATGAGATCTTGCGTTGGCCAAGAGGAGGACATTGGGTCCTCATGATGATGACAAAGGAGGTCCAGAGGAGGAGCCACAAGAAGGTGGAGGCCTCCGATTTTGATGAGGCCATCAAATGGACTCCGAGGAACTGAGGAGTCGAGATGAGGAAGGAGCGCCAAAGGTAGAAGGTGGCGCAGAGAGCAAGGAGGGGGAAAGCCCACCTCCCCGGGGGTCAACCTACCACTGGGGTGACCACCACCACGTAGTCCGCCGACTACCATGGTAGGTGACCCACCACGTAGTCCGCCGACTACCATGGTAGGTGTGAAGATGGAGGAAGAGGATGAGGAGCATTTTGCCCAATTAGAGCAAGAGGAGAGGAAGGAGCCGGGGTCCGAGTATACCCCTAGGAGCTGGGTGGTGGGAGAGACAACCCCACCGGAGGAGACTAAGGACGGGTCCGACCACGAGGAAGGAGAAGGAGAAGGAGAAGCTCCTCAAGCCAAATTGGAAAAGGTCAGGAGAAGCAAGAGGAGGAGGAGGAGTCCAACGCAAAAGGGCCCGAGAGTTAGCATCACCGACATTGGGGAAGATCTTGAAGATGCTCATGATAGGTATGGACAAACCAAACAAGAGGAAGGAGAAGGAGAAGCTCCTCAAGCCAAATTGGAAAAGGTCAGGAGAAGCAAGAGGAGAAGAAGGAAGGAAGGCCGACTACCATGGTAGTCCCCACCCCGTAGTCCGCCGACTACCGCGTAGGGTGCGATGAACGCGACCAGCGGAGCGGAGAAGGAGAAGGAGGGCGAGGAGGAGGAGGAGGAGGAGGAGGAGGAGGAGCATTTTGCCCAATTAGAGCAAGAGGAGAAGATGGAGGAAGGGCAAGATTGTACTTGCCCCACACATTAGGAAGGCGACAAGATCCGGGAAGGGCAAGAGCAAAAGGAGGGCGAGGGAGCCAATCCACAAGCAAGAGGAGAAGAAGAACAAGAATGGTCAATGACCATAAATGCTAGAAGCAAGAGGAGAAGATGAGTAGAGGATTAGAGGTGTAGGTGTTAGTGGAAGGCCTCCTATAAGAGGAGGAGAAGAGTGGTCTTAGGTGAAGTTACTAGAATAGAATTTACCAAGGATCGCATAATAGATTTAGGTGCCGACATTAAATGTCATGTAGGAAATAATAGAAATTGGAAAAGGTGACCGCAGAGGGTCACCCAAGGGAGGTTGTATGTGGAAGGCCTCCTATAAGAGGAGGAGGATTTCACAAAGTAAAGTATCATGTCTTGCGCCCACGCCATCGAGTCCTTTGCCATTACAGAGGAATTTCGTGCCCGTGAGCCAACACATCTGCAGAGAGGAAGTCGCGTGGTCTGAGTGTTGGTGGAGGACTTGCTCGCAAGTGCCTAAACGAGTTGCTCCCTTGTGAATGGTTGTTGTGAAATTGCTTTGCTTTGGGTGTGTGGCAAATGCCTGTGGAGAAGAGTGGTCTTAGGTGAAGTTACTAGAATAGAATTGGAAAAGGTGACCGCAGAGGGTCACCCAAGGGAGGTTGTCAAACTCATAGCAACCGCCCAAGGAAGAACTTGCTGGTGGAGGCGGACCCTGTGCCAGCCGTAAGGGCGAGTCGAAACCAAGAAGCCCGAATCGAGGTTAGAATAGGAGGAAGAGGATGAGGAGATGAGAAGATGAGTAGAGGATTAGAGGTGTAGGTGTTAGTGGAAGGCCACAGAGCCTAAGGGACGAATCCCAACTGCAAGTAAAAGAGCGCCCCGAGTGGAGAAGAGTGGTCTTAGAAGTAGGGACGAAATCGCGTGTGAACTGGGGGTCCCCGGCGCCCGTGGTAGGCTCCTCGCCAGAAGGTGACCGCAATTGTGTTGTGTCGTTGTAGGTCGAGGATTGGCGATTTTCAAGCAAGGAGGAGGAGGAAGAGGAGGAGGAGGAGGAAGGGCGCCTTGCTTGTGGGCATGCCAAGAGGAGGAGGAAGGAGGTCCAGAGGAGGAAGAGGCGAGATCACAAGGCCTCGAACTTTCACACAAGTCTCATGGGACGAAACCCAACGACGACAAAGGGATAAGTGTGGCCGCTTATAGTGGGAGGACCTGGGAGTGCCCCCTACCACATTTTTGGCGCTGTCGGGATTTGTTGTTGAAAGGTTGAAGTTTTGTGGTTTCCATCGCTAGGTCACGTTTTGAGAAGGGACCGAGGGTCACCATAGGTGAGAAGAAGGAATTTCACGCCTAAGTTGTCATAGGGGTGAATGGTTGAGACACTAAAGGGTGTGATTTGCTTCCTTCTTAACACCGTGGGTTGGAGGACATGAGGATGGTTGCGTATGTCGTAGGGTCGATCTAGAGATACACGCGAAGGTCACCACCACCACCGCAAGAGATTTACGAGCGGATGGAGAAGGAGGAGGAGGAAGAGACCGCCACCGCCGCCACTCGAGGGCAGCAGGAGGAGGAAGGAGGAGGAGGAGGAGGAAGAGGATGAGGAGAAGGAGGAGGAAGAGGATGAGGAAGGAGGAGGAAGAGGCGAGATCACCGACCGAGAGGAAGGAGGTCGAGAAGAGAAGGTGTTAGTGGAAGGCCTCCTATAAGAGGAGGAAGGGCGCCTCCGAGCACGAGCCACAACCGCCGCGAACGCCCGCGACGCTTTGCTTCTCAAAGCGTGATACCACCTCAATCAATGAGGGCGACTTACCAACCGAATCGACTGACGACGAGGTCGCCGAGCGGGAATTTCGTTGGTCGGAGGATTTGGCGAACGACTGATCGAATCGATCGATTGATCTTTGGGACGAACTAGGGAGGTCGCTACTCCTCAGAAGATTTCGCTCAAGGATCCCGATTGTCGTTTCGGCGAGAGAGTGTTGGTCCAGCGGACGCCGACGAGCAACATGAGTGGAGTTGGTGGAGGAGGAGGACCGCCTCTTAGTCGCCAAGAATACGCCAAATTCGCGAAGAAGAAGGGAGATGACGCGAGGCGCTTGTAAGAACTTTGAGCACGCCTCCCACGCTAATTTGGAGGATGGAGTCGCCGATCGATCACGATCTTTCCGGATCGCCGAGAGGGCATGCCAAGAGGAGGAAGAGGATGAGGAATCGAGAAGGCCGAGGAGGAGGAGGAAGGAGGAGGAGGAAGGGCAAGAGGAGGACATTGGGTCCTCATGATGATGAAAAGGCAGCCTTCTTGAATCGGTTCGAGGGCTCACGCACACCACACTTTGGCAAAGTTGAGAACCCTCAGGAAGAAACGAGAATCTTGTTCGATTATGTGGAGAGGTTTTATGGATATCCGGATCGAGTTCAAATGTGCACCCGAGAGGCCGGAGATCCACCCACTGGTACTCACAAGAGCAAGCGTTGGATTGGTTTGTGAGTGGCTTGTCTCGAAAATGGAGGTACACCGCAGCGTGACGAAGACGCTAAGGGGCCTCCGCTTAGCCGAGGAATGGGAGTCCGCCGAGTTGGGAGGAGGAGAAGAAGAGGCGAAGTCATAAGAAGAGGAAAGGATCGAGGAGATCTAGCTCCTCGCCTTCCTCTCCTCCTCCTCCTCCTCGCCCCTCATCGAAGTGAGGACAATGGAACTCAAGAAAGCTCCACATCGGATGAGGAATCGAGAAGGCCTACGAACGACGAATGAAGAAGGACCCGGAGAAGGTCAAAACGACAAGAGGAGGAGGAAGGAGGAGGAGAAGGAGAGGAAGGGAAGACGGTCCGGATGGAGAAGGGAGAAACGTCGCAGCAGGAGGAGGAGGGATTGGACAAGTGGAGGCTTTGACCAAGATTGACCGAGTTAGAGGTCAAGGCGTGAAGAATCAAGCTCCACGAAGATCTCCTCACCAGGCGCTTGGTGTATTGCTCAATTTGTCATCAAACGGGACACACCAACCGAATGTATTCGCACCACGACATGCGTAAATCATGTGGAAACCGCCATGCCGGAGATTATTGGTATGTGGAAGGCCTCCTATAAGAGGAGGAGGAAGGAGGTCGCCACCTCAATCAATGAGGGCGACTTACCAACCGACTACACCGCCTCAAGGTATGGATCACCGACATCGCCGGACAATGGAGACCGATCCATCAGAGGCCGGAGATTATTGGTATGTGGAAGGCCTCCTATAAGAGGAGGAGGAAGGAGGTCGCCACACCACACTACTCAAACGAATGCCCGTAACCACGAAGCAAGTGGTTATGTACCCTTTGCTGTATGTAAGGAATTGGGACATAAAATGGGGGATCCCATGTGTACGGGTGGCGCGAGTGACACCAGACAAGGAGGGATCATGGAGAAGGAGGAGGAAGAGGATGAGGAATCGAGAAGGCCTACGAACGACGAATGAAGAAGGAGAGGAAGGAGGAGGAAGAGGATGAGAAGATGAGTAGAGGATTAGAGGTGTAGGTGTTAGTGGAAGGCCTCCTATAAGAGGAGGAGGAGGAGAAGGAGAGATGAGAAGATGAGTAGAGGATTAGAGGTGTAGGTGTTAGTGGAAGGCCTCCTATAAGAGGAGGAGGAAGGAGGAGGAGGAAGGAGGAGGAGGAGGAGGAGGAGGAGGAAGGTGAGGGACGACTCACCATGGCCTCCGAGCACGCCTCCCACGCTAATTTGGAGGATGAAGGAGAGGAAGGAGGAGGACCGCCCAAGGAAGAACTTTGAGCACGCCTCCCACGCTAATTTGGAGGATGGAGTCGCCGATCGATTGATCTTTGGGACGAAACCCAACGACGCGAGGAAGGGAGGAACGAACCGCTTCCTCCCGACATTAGCCGAGAAGAAGGAGAGATGAGAAGATGAGCTAAACAGCTCACCGATGGAGAAGGAGAGATGAGAAGATGAGTAGAGGATTAGAGGTGTAGGTGTTAGTGGAAGGCCTCCTATAAGAGGAGGAGGGATCATGGAATCGAACTTTACCAATAAGGTCGGAGTCGACCAGCTGTGGCTGCAAGCGGGAGGAAACCTTGTCGATAAAATTCCGGCCACGACGCATTACTTGACCGCGAATTTGTGGTCACTGAGATGCTTGCTATGTGAGTCCGAGATCCCGCAAAATTGTGAAGGAGGCGATCGGGAATCAAGGAGGAGGAAGGTGAGGGACGACTCACCATGGAGGTAAATGTGGTCGAACTCATTGATTTGGGGCACCCGAGATTGAGGTTGAGATTGCGGGTGTTTGGTGCCCGACGTGCCATTAGATTCGGATCGGAGTCAACTTGATGACGGAGGAGACTCATCAACTTGGGTTCACCGAGTTTCACCCGCCCGAGTATTTTTACGGATGGCCGACTGCATGGAGAAGGAGGAGGAGGAGGAAGAGGATGAGGCCCATAGAGAAGGAGGAAGGTGAGGGACGACTCACCTTCCATCTTACCTACATTGTGATGCGCCGGTTTTGATTTAGGCTATAAGGTTTTGATAGGTAGGCCTTGGTTGTATGGTACGCGGTGTTTTTGATTTTGGTCGAGTGGCATCACCTTCAAGTCCAGAAACGGACTGCGCGATTGCTTTTGTGTCATGGAGCAAGGCTCCTTATGAGGGGAGTCCGCAACCACCGACTGCACACCCTGTAGCACGGGGTAAGCTCCTGCAAAGGATCGAGCATATCGGGGTCCTCACGAGGTCAAATAAAGAGTGATTTGGTGTATGCCTGCTTACATATAGAGGAAGGAGGAGAAGAGTCCGAGGATGAGGCCCATAGAGAAGGAGTAGCCTTTTGGAAGGGTAAGGCTTATGATCGAGATTTTCCTAAGAGGGATCCGAACCAAGATAGGTAGCAAAGGAACTATGTAGATCCCGCAAAATTGTGAAGGAGAGAAGACCTAGAGTTAGAACCTAGCAAGGTAGTCAAGATTTCTAAGTACCTAGGCGATAGAAAAGAAGAGTTTCAGAGGGTGCTTAGAGTATGTCGATGTGTTTGCCTTCAAGATTACCGACATGACAGGATACCGAAGAACTGGGATACATCGAATCGATTTGAAGGAGGGCAAGACTCAAGGATCAAGCAATACAGCCGAATCCCAAGTATTCCATGGTTGTTAAGGATCACCGACCAATACTTGGAGGTGATTTATCCGGCTCACCAAGGAGTGGGTCGCCCATCGTAATTGTACCAAGAAGCAGGAAAGGTTCGGTGTGTCAAGATTTCGTGAAACTCAATGAAGCAACGAAGAAGGATCATCACCCTTTACCTTTCATGGACAGTGTGACAAGAGCTGACATGAGATGTACAGCTTGATGTATTCGGTACAATCAAATTTCGGAAGGAGGATCGACAAGACAACGCTCACACGGATTGGGGAACTTACGCTATTCAAGCTCCCTTCGGGTTGTGCAATGCCCCGCCACTTTCAACGGTGGTGAACGCGATATTCCGAGATTTTCCGAGAAGTTCATGGAGGTATTCCTAGATGATTTCGTGTTTGGAGAAGGAACTTGCATTTAGACCATTTGAGGCAATGTTAAATGCGTGAGTCGAACATGAAACTTCATCCGTGGAAGTGTTATTTTGGTATGACGGAGGTATTCTATTAGCACATCGAGTTTCGACGAGGAGTTGGTGGAGGAGGAGGAGGAGGAGGAGGAGGAGGAGGAGGAAGGAGGAGAAGGAGTAGCCTTTTGAAGGAGGAGGAGGAGGAGAAGAAGGATCATCAAGGATTTCGCCAAGAAGGCGCCTTGTTGACACAATTGACCAAGAAGGATCATCACCCTTTACCTTTCATGGAGAAGGAGGAGAAGAAGGATCATCACCCTTTACCTTTCATGGAGAAGGAGTAGCCTTTTGAAGGAGGAGAAGAAGGATCATCACCCTTTACCTTTCATGGAGGAGGAGAAGCCGCTTCATGTATACGTGATGTGTCCGCTATGCCATTGGGGACCGCCTTTAAGCCGATGAGAAGAAACGGATCATCCGATTTTCTATGCGGTAGACACAGATGCCGAAAAGAACTACTCAACCACGGAGCGGAGGGTCTTGGTATCATTTACTCGTAAGAAGTTTAGACACTATCCGCTTGCTTGCAAGGTGACGCTTCATGTTGACCATTTTGCTGAAGTATCTTGTCAACAAGCCGATTTGTCGTGAAGGATTGCCGTGGGTACTATGCTGCAAGAGTTTGACTATGACGAGAAACTAGGCCAGGAAGCAACATCGAATGCTGATTTCATTTCTCGAAACCGGAGAGCGACTTGAGGCCGATGACCGATTTCGACGAGGAGTTGGTGGAGGAGGAGGAGGAGGAGAAGGAGAGCATGTTGTAGACGGCCTAAGAATTGATCAGCAAGTCTTGTTGCCAGAGAGGCCAAATGAGCAAGAAGGGAGGAGGAGGAGAAGAAGCAGCAGGACAACTGGAACCGAGAGGAGGAGGAGGAGGAGGAGGAGGAGGAGGAGGAGGAGGCTGAAATGCTCCTCAAGGGTGAGCATGAGGGCTGCAAGTGGAGGCCACGAGTTGGCAAGAGGAGGAGGAGGAGGAGGAGGAGGAGGAGGAGGAGGAGGAGGAGGAGGAGGAGGAGGAGGAGGAGGAGGAGGAGGAGGAGGAGGAGGAGGAGGAGGAGGAGGAGGAGGAGGAGGAGGAGGAGGAGGAGGAGGAGGAGGAGGAGGAGGAGGAGGAGGAGGAGAAGAAGGATCATCACCTTTACCTTTCATGGAGGTGCAACAAGGCGAGGAGGAGGAGGAGGAGGAGGAGGAGGAGGAGGAGGAGGAGGAGGAGGAGGAGAAGAAGGATCATCACCGAGGAGGAGGAGGAGGAGGAGGAGGAGGAGGAGGAGGAGGAGGAGGAGGAGAAGAAGGAGATGGATACACGCCATCCGGAGCTACTAACGGACGCCCTAGGAGGAGGAGGAGGAGGAGGAGGAGGAGGAGATTAGAACGCGAGGGGCGTTCATGCCCGATATTTGTTGAGCGAACGAAATTCTCGGAGCATGGAATCATGCCGGATGGGTTGTCTGGAAGGGCGGTCTTTCTCCATAAAGCCGCAGCAGGACAACTGGAACCGAGAGGAGGAGGAGGAGGAGGAGGAGGAGGAGGAGGAGGAGGAGGAGGAGGCTATGCGTAAGAGGGGTGGACACTATTCGCAGTGACCGTTAAGAAGATTTTGAATGCGGGTTTGTGGGCTACGATGCAAAAGGATGTGTGGAGTTCACCGAGGTGTGATGCGTGTCGAGGGTTGGACGGCCCACGTTGTCGACACAATGGCCTCTTACCTACATCTTACCGCTAGCACCGCTCGAGAAGTGGGGAATCGATTTCAGAGACCGATCAAACCACCAACGCAATGGACTAAGAAGCAGACATTTTGGTGGCTACGGATTATTGTACAAGATGGTGGAAGTCAAGCAACGAAGAAGGAAGGACGACGACCGCAGAGCAAAATTTTATTCGAGAACATCATAACGAGGTATGGATGTCCTTTAGAGTTGGTCACGACCGGGGACACATTTCCTCAACTCGTCGAGTCCCTAACCACCTACTTCAACATTCGCATCGAAGACGACCCCTACAACCCCAAAGGCGAATGGATTGACGGAGAAGACGAATGGGTTGCTCGCACAATCCTCACCAAGGTAATCAGACGCACATGTATGATTGGGATGCTAAGTTGCATTCGCACCGTGGGCTTACAGGACATGGAGAAGGTAACCACCAAGAAGACCCTTATTATCTAACATGGCATGTCACCCGTGATGCCCGTGGAATTTGAAGTACCCACCTACAGGATCATGGAGGATGAACGATGATCAGAGAGAGATAGCTGTAGCTAGACTAGAATCATTCATAGAGCAGAGGAACGAGGAGGATGCTTTAGAAGAAACATGGATTCGTGGAACTCGTAAAAGATGCATGATGGGAGGTTGAGGAAGCAAGAGGCTATCGTGGACGGGATTTGGTTCTTCTATATGATAGTCGATACCTAGACTTTCCAGGAAGCTTAGGCTAAGATGGATGGGACCTTACGAGGTGGTCGCAGATACGAGAATGGATCCGCAATCCTCACCAAGGCGAGGAGGAAGGCCCACGCCAAGAATGGGTGGAAGGTCAAGAAGTACCTCACCGAGGTGTGATGCGTGTCGAGGGTTGGGCGCCCACGTTGACACAATGGCCTCTTACCTACATCTTACCGCTAGCACCGCTCGAGAAGTGGGGAATCGATTTCAGAGGACCGATCAAACCACCAACGCAATGGACGAGAAGCAGACATTTTGGTGGCTACGGATTATTGTACAAGATGGTGGAAGTCAAGCAAGGAAGGAAGGACGACGACCGCAGAGGCCAATTTTATTCGAGAACATCATAACTGTATGGATGTCCTTTAGAGTTGGTCACGACACATTTCCTCAACTCGTCGAGTCCCTAACCACCTACTTCAACATTCGCATCGAAGACGACCCCTACAACCCCAAAGGCGAATGGATTGACGGAGAAGACGAATGGGTTGCTCGCACAATCCTCACCAAGGTAATCAGACGCACATGTATGATTGGGATGCTAAGTTGCATTCGCAGGCTTACAGGACCGCTGGAGAAGGTAACCACCAAGAAGACCCCTTATTATCTAACATATGGCATGTCACCCGTGATGCCCGTGGAATTTGAAGTACCCACCTCTGGATCATGGAGGATGAACGATGATCAGAGGATAGTCGTAGCTAGACTAGAATCATTCATAGAGCAGAGGAAGGAGGAGGAGGATGCTTTAGAAGAAACCAGATTCGTGAACTCGTAAAAGATGCATGATGGGAGGTTGAGGAAGCAAGAGGCTATCGTGGACGGGATTTGGTTCTTCTATATGATAGTCGATACCTAGACTTTCCAGGAAGCTTAGGCTAAGATGGATGGGACCTTACGAGGTGGTCGCAGATACGAGAATGGATCCGTAACTCCGCACGGGGAGCCGACCAGTAATGGGTGGAAGGTCAAGAAGTACCTCACCGAGTACCTGTTTGGAGGACGCAAACAGTGAGGTGGGGAGTATGTGGAACTAAAAGTTTGGGCAACCAGCCCAAAAGAGCCAAGACAACAAGTTTGATTTTTTTGGCTAAGAACGATTGAAGAGGAGCATGCCAAGAAATTTTCTCGAGAATCTTGAAGTCGGAGTTGTAGGATATTGTTAGGAAGGAAGAGGATATCCCAGAAGAAGAACGGGTCAAACGACCCCGACGAGGAGGAGGAGGAGGAGGAGGAAGGAAGGAAGGAAGGAAGGAGGTCGCCACACCACGCCGTAGGTCGAGAAGGGAGCGCATTACCGTGTAAGCCGCGTATCACCTGATCGACAATCTCGCCAAAAAGGAAATTAGAATAGGAGGAAGAGGATATCCACTATATATGCTCACCAATAGGGAATAAATATATAGAGTAATTAGAAGAAGGAAGGAGGAGGAGGAAGCAAGAGGAGGAGGAGGAGAAGGTAGATAGAATTAGGATTTTGGAATGATGAACCAATCTAGGGTTGGGCCTCCGTGGCACATCCAAAGAGGGCAAAGTGCTTTGGGCAACCAGCCCAAAAGAGCCAAGACAACAAGTTTGATTTTTTTGGCTAGAACGATTGAAGAGGAGGAGGAGGAGGAGAAGGAAGGAGGAGAAGGAGCCGCCATCGCCATCGCCGCCGCCGCCATCGAAGAAAGGCGAGGAGGAGGAGGAAGCAAGAGGAGGAGAAGAAGAAGAAGAAGAAGAAGAAGGAAGGAGGAGGAGGAGGAAGAGGATATCCCAGAAGAAGAAGAAGAAGAAGGAAGCAAGAGGAGGAGGAGGAAGGAAGGAGGAGAAGGAGGAGGAGAAGAGGAGCATGCCAAGAATGGCTGGAAGACCGAGAGCATCAAGGAGTCAAGTGGAGGCTCTTCCTCGACATGATGGATGGAGGAAGAGGATATCCCAGAAGAAGAAGGAAGGAGGAGGAGGAAGGAGGAGAAGGTAACCACCAACGCAATGGAGGAAGAGGAGCATGCCAAGAGGAGGAGGAGGAAGAGGAGCATGCCAAGAGGAGGAGAAGGAGGAGAAGGTAACCACCAAGAAGGATATCCCAGAAGAAGAAGAAGAAGAAGAAGAAGGAAGCAAGAGGAGGAGAAGGAGGAGAAGGAGCTTGATGCCCCAATTCACTTGCTTTGGGCAACCAGCCCAAAAGAGCCAAGACAACAAGTTTGATTTTTTTGGCTAGAACGATTGAAGAGGAGGAGAACATTGGGATGGGTGTATGGCCGCCAATGGGCCTACACCAATTTGGAATTGATTGAGGAGTGTTACATCAACCTCCATCAATCGGAAGCGCCGAGGAAGGAGGAGGAGAGCTCGAATTGCTCTCCTCGAAAGGTCGAATGGAGGAAGGCCCACGCCAAGAATGGCTGGAAGACCGGAGGAAGAGAGCTCGAATTGCTCTCCTCGAAAGGTCGAATGGAGGAAGAGGATGCCTCCGACATCCCGCAGGAGTTCCTCGACATGATGGATGGAGGAGGAAGGCCCACGCCAAGAATGGCTGGAAGACCGAGAGCATCAAGGAGTCAAGTGGAGGCTCTTCAAAGATTGTGCTGGGGTTGGTAAATTACCAACGACTCTTATTTCAAAGACCAACTTCCTCCAATTTTGTGGAAGATTTCCATGGGAGCCAAGCGATTGGGGACCATCATGTATGAGGCCTACATCCACCACCGAGAGAAGCTCCTCAAGCCAAATTCGTGGATGAGGAAGGCCAAGGCCTGCTACCTTAGCACCTATTTGGTGCATTTATGGGAAACCGAGGGACTTCTCACAAGCAAGGAGCTTGAAGATGCATGGCATCCCTTTGAGGTCATCCATCTCCACCGAGGTTGGAAAGGCCTTTGCCTTTGCATTGAGGAAGACGGGAGGTCGACTCCACAAGCATGCTAGAAGCAAGAGGAGAAGTGGAGGCAACAAGGTTGCCGAGTGGGAATCTTTCCCCACAGTGAGCAAGCAAGGGAGGAGGAGGAGGAAGGCCCACGCCAAGAAGGCCGAATGGTGGTCTATGAGAGAAGGAGAAGGAGAGGAAGTGAAATCTCAAGGAGTGGGGGAGTCCCCACCATCTCCTTTGTGCCTACGAGAGGCACCCCACGCCAAGAATGGCTGGAAGACCGAGAGCATCAAGGAGTCAAGTGGAGAAGCTCCTCAAGCCAAATTCGTGGATGAGGAAGGCCCACGCCAAGAATGGCTGGAAGACCGAGAGCATCAAGGAGTCAAGTGGAGAAGGAGAAGCTCCTCAAGCCAAATTCGTGGATGAGGAAGGGAAGGAGAAGAACGCGAGGGCCGGGCGGCGCCGAGGCCACCATCTCCGCTACTGGGTGGGAGAGCGGATGGAGCGAGGAAGGCCCACGCCAAGAATGGCTGGAAGACCGAGGAGGAGAGCTGGAAATTTCCAAAGAAGAAGAAGAGGGGTGGAATTAGGACCCCTAGGAGATTTGCTGAGTGCTTGTGAAGCACTCAGCCGTGTGGACTTAAAGGGAGCTAGGGAACTAGCGGCTTCCTTGTGGGCATGCCAAGAGGAAGTGAAATCCCAAGACATGGCCGGAGGAAGGCAGGGACCAAATGGCAATTGGAGGCCATGGAGTCCGATGAAAAGGCAGCCAAATTGGAAAAGGTCAGGAGAAGCTCCTCAAGCCAAATTCGTGGATGAGGAAGGGAAGGAGAAGGTCCTGAGGAAGGTGTCGCAGTCAAGAAAGAGCCATTCGCAACAACCCAACGGATTCATGGAGGAAGAGGAGGAGCATTTTGCCCAATTAGAGCAAGAGGAGGAGGAAGGCCGAATGGTGGTCTATGAGAGAAGGAGGAAGGCAGGGACCAAATGGCAATTGGAGGCCATGGAGTCCGATGAAAAGGCAGCCAAGCCATCAAGATCCGGACATGGAAGAGGAGGAGGAGGAGCATTTTGCCCAATTAGAGCAAGAGGAGGAGGAAGAGGAAGTGAAATCTCAAGACATGGCCGGAGGAAGGCCCACGCCAAGAATGGCTGGAAGACCGAGGAGGAGGAGGAGCATTTTGCCCAATTAGAGCAAGAGGAGGAGAGCTGGAACAAAGGAGGTCCAGAGGAGGAGCCACAAGAAGGTGGTGCAGCCAGAGGAGGAGGAGGAAGGTTTTGTGGACTATGCCCTTCGTGCAAAATTGGCCAACCAAAAGGAAGTGAGGGAGGAGAATGTACCTCCATGTCAAGGTGGGGAATTGACCACCTCAAGGGACGCCTACAAAGGTAGGTGTGAAGATGGAGAGTGGCCCACGAGATTGATGATCTCCAAATGCAATATCATAGCTTGGGGCTCACCTCCACAATAGATTTGAAGGCCAACAATGAGTCTGCTTGGCCAAGAGGAGGACATTGGGTCCTCATGATGATGATGAAGGAGCCGCAACAGTGCAGCCAGAGGCCTCCGATTTTGATGAGGCCATCAAAATCCGGACATGGAAGGAGGAGAAGAAGGAGAAGCTCCTCAAGCCAAATTCGTGGATGAGGAAGGGAAGGAGAAGCTCCTCAAGCCAAATTCGTGGATGAGGAAGAGGAGGAGGAGGAGGAGCATTTTGCCCAATTAGAGCAAGAGGAGGAGGAAGGCAGGGACCAAATGGCAATTGGAACAAAGGAGGTCCAGAGGAGGAGCCACAAGAAGGTGGTGCATGAATGCCGGTAGTGAGGAAGCGGTTTTTGACTATGCCCTTCGTGCAAAATTGGCCAACCAAAAGGAAGTGAGGGAGGAGAATGTGACCTCCATGTCAAGGTGGGGAATTGACCACCTCAAGGGACGCCTACAAAGGTAGGTGTGAAGATGGAGAGTGGCCCACGAGATTGATGATCTCCAAATGCAATATCATAGCTTGGGGCTCACCTCCACAATAGAATTTTGAAGGCCAACAATGAAGTCTGCTTGGCCAAGAGGAGGACATTGGGTCCTCATGATGATGATGAAGGAGCCGCAACAGTGCAGCCAGAGGCCTCCGATTTTGATGAGGCCATCAAATGGACTCCGAGGAACTGAGGAGTCGGGAGAGGAGGAGGAGGAGCATGCCAAGAGGAGGAAGGGCAAGAGCAAAAGGAGGGGGGAAAGCCCACCTCCGGGGTCAACCTACCACGGTAGGTGACCACCTACCACGGTAGTCCGCTGATCACGTGACACCACGCCGTAGTCCGCTGGGTGGTGGGAGAGCGGATGGAGGAAGGAGGTCCAGAGGAGGACATTGGGTCCTCATGATGATGAAGGAGCCGGGGTCCAGAGGAGGAGCATTTTGCCCAATTAGAGCAAGAGGAGGAGAAGGTGGTGGGAGAGACAACCCCACCGGAGGAGACTAAGGACGGGTCCACCGCCGAGGAAGGGGAGGGTGAGAAGCTCCTCAAGCCAAATTCGTGGATGAGGAAGGAGGTCCAGAGGAGGAGGAGCATTTTGCCCAATTAGAGCAAGAGGAGGAGCATTTTGCCCAATTAGAGCAAGAGGAGGAGCATTTTGCCCAATTAGAGCAAGGAGCTTGAAGATGCTCCATGATAGGTATGGACAAATTAAACAAGAGGAAAGGAGCAAGAGGAGGAGCATTTTGCCCAATTAGAGCAAGAGGAGGAGAAGGAGAAGGAGAGGAAGGGCCGACTACCATGGTAGGTGACCACCACGCCGTAGTCCGCGACTACCGCGTAGGGTGCGATGAACGGGCGCCACCCAAGGGAGGAGAGGAAAGGAGGTCCAGAGGAGGAGGAAGGGCAAGAGCAAAAGGAGGGCGAGGGAGCCAATCCACAAGGGACGCCTACAAAGGTAGGTGTGAAGATGGAGGAAGGGCAAGATTGTACTTGCCCCACACATTAGGAAGGCGACAAGATCCGGGAAGGGCAAGAGCAAAAGGAGGGCGAGGGAGCCAATCCACAAGGGACGCCTACAAAGGTAGGTGTGAAGATGGAGGAAGAAGAATGGTCAATGACCATAAATGCTAGAAGCAAGAGGAGGAAGAGGAAGTGAGGGAGGTTGTATGTGGAAGGCCTCCTATAAGAGGAGGAGGATGACTTAGGTGAAGTTACTAGAATAGAATTTACCAAGGATGCATAATAGATTTGAAGGCCAACAATGAGATCTTACGGCCAAGAGGAGGACATTGGGTCCTCATGATGATGATGATGAAGGAGCCGCAAGTGCAGCCAGAGGCCTCCGATTTTGATGAGGCCATCACAAATGGACTCCGAGGAACTGAGGAGTCGAGAGGTGGAGGGCCGAGCGCCAAAGGTAGGTGTGAAGATGGAGGAAGGGCAAGAGCAAAAGGAGGGGGGAAAGCCCACCTCCGGGGTCAACCTACCACGGTAGGTGACCACCTACCACGGTAGTCCGCTGATCACGTGACACCACGCCGTAGTCCGCTGGGTGGTGGGAGAGCGGATGGAGGAAGGAGGTCCAGAGGAGGACATTGGGTCCTCATGATGATGAAGGAGCCGGGGTCCAGAGGAGGAAGAGGAGGAGCAGCTGGGTGGTGGGAGAGACAACCCCACCGGAGGAGACTAAGGACGGGTCCACCGAGGAAGGGGAGGGTGAGAAGCTCCTCAAGCCAAATTCGTGGATGAGGAAGGAGGTCCAGAGGAGGAGGAGGAAGGGCAAGAGCAAAAGGAGGGCGAGGAGGAGCATTTTGCCCAATTAGAGCAAGAGGAGGAAGAAGAAGATGCTCCATGATAGGTATGGACAAATTAAACAAGAGGAGGAAGAGGAAGTGAAATCTCAAGACCGAGAGCATCAAGGAGTCAAGTGGAGAAGGAGAAGGAGATAGGGCCGACTACCATGGTAGGTGACCACCACGCCGTAGTCCGCTGCATCACCGCGTAGGGTGCGATGAATGGGCCACCAGCGGATGGAGGAAGGGCAAGAGCAAAAGGAGGGCGAGGAGGAGGATTTCACAAAGTAAAGTATCATGTCTTGCGCCCACGCCAAGAAGGAGGAAGGGGCAGATTGTACTTGCCCCACACATTAGGAAGGCGACAAGATCCGGGAAGGGCAAGAGCAAAAGGAGGGCGAGGGAGCCAATCCACAAGGGACGCCTACAAAGGTAGGTGTGAAGATGGAGGAAGAAGAATGGTCAATGACCATAAATGCTAGAAGCAAGAGGAAGTGAGGGAGGTTGTATGTGGAAGGCCTCCTATAAGAGGAGGAGGATGACTTAGGTGAAGTTACTAGAATAGAATTTACCAAGGATGCATAATAGACTTAGGTGACATTAAATGTCATGTAGGAAATAATAGAATTGGAAAAGGTGACCGCAGAGGGTCACCCAAGGGAGGTTGTATGTGGAAGGCCTCCTATAAGAGGAGGAGGATTTCACAAAGTAAAGTATCATGTCTTGCGCCCACGCCATCGAGTCCTTTGCCATTACAGAGGAATTTCACCGTGAGCCAACGCAGTCTGTAGAGAGGAAGTCGCGTGGTCTGAGTGCTTGGTGGAGGACTTGCTCCAAGTGCCTAAACGAGTTGCTCCCTTGTGAATGGTTGTTGTGAAATTGCTTTGCTTTGGGTGTGTGGCAAATGCCCAGAACTCTTGAGGGTAGACTACAGGAAAGACTCGAGGTTCTCACGTGTCAAACTCATAGCAACCGCCCAAGGAAGAACTTGCTGGTGGAGGCCGACCCTGTGCAGCCAGAGGAGGATTTCACAAAGTAAAGTATCATGTCTTGCGCCCACGCCAAGAAGCCCGAACTGAGGTTAGAATAGGAGGAAGAGGATGAGGAGATGAGAAGATGAGTAGAGGATTAGAGGTGTAGGTGTTAGTGGAAGGCCACAGGCAGAGCCTAAGGGACGAATCCCAAATCTGCAAGTAAAAGAGCGCTCCCTGAGTGGAGAAGAGTGGTCTTAGAAGTAGGGACGAAATCGCGGTGTGGATCAGGGGGTCCCTGGGCGCCCGTGATAGGCTCCTCGCTGCTGAGGCAGGACCTGCAATTGTTTTGTGTCGTTGTAGGTCGAGGATTGGCGATTTTTCAAGCAAGGAGAAGCAAGAGGAGGAGGAAGAGGGAGAGTAGAGGATTAGAGGTGTAGGTGTTAGTGGAAGGCCTCCTATAAGAGGAGGAGCATTTTGCCCAATTAGAGCAAGAGGAGGAAGGCCAAGGCCTCGAACTTTCACACAAGTCTCATGGGACGAAACCCAACGTACGAAACGATAGTGGGATAAGTGTGGCCGCTATAGTGGGAGGACCTCGGGAGTGCCCCGGGTTTTCCCTACCACAGAGGGTAGGGAAAACCCGGGGCCTCATCTCAATGTGAGAGAGTTACTCTTGCATCCTCCTCTCCTCTCCTCTTTCCACCATCATGGGCTGCCATACGATCCTTCACTCTCTGACCCCTTCCGCTTGCACTGTGAGAGTTGCTCGTTCGAAGAGGACATGGGGCTCTTGAAATTCTCCTCCCATTTGGTGCACAGGTCACCGCATCTACCTCAGATAAAATCGGCAAGCACTCGCCATGCTCACCAGCAAGTCGCCACAACAACCGAAATAGCTTGTGCAAGTGATTGGCACACGTGGCAATCGCCTTTAGGAACAAGAATCGGCAAAGCAGTGCACAAGTTGGTGCAAGTCGATAGCACATGTCGCACAAGTAATGGGTGTGAAAGCTACATTATATTTTAATTTCATGGAGGAAGAGCCGTGAGAATTGAGAGGGTTGTGCTTTCCACCAAACTTTAAAATGGCGAAAGAATGCCCATGGCCGGCGATGAGATGATGGGATGGGTGTGAGGATGGGATCGTGAATCCATAATGAAGCCGCGTTCCGCTCAATTTTGTTATAATGATAACAAAGACGCGCCACCAAGCCCGTGTGCCTTTAGTCATGCACTGTGTTCGAATCTATATGGTAGCCAAGGCCTGTAATAATAAAATATTGGCACCGCTTAAGCGGCTGTGAAACCGCCATGTTGGCAAGACCAGATCACCAACTTGGTGTAGCCTTGTGTCAGGCATGATGTACATTTGGACTTGCGATGAGATTCACAGCGCACTATGCTGTAACTTCACTTACTCTCAACTTACAACATCCAAAGTAGCAACCAAGGCACTTTGAAAGCTACATGATATTTTAAATTCATCTATGGAAGTCGGTCCCCATCCAGTCTTGATCCGCCTCCGCTTAACCGCAAGTAATGGGTGTGAAAGCTACATTATATTTTAATTTCATGGAGGAAGTCGGTCCCCATCCAGTCTTGATCCGCCTCTCAACTGCAAGTAATGGGTGTGAAATCTACATGATATGTTATATTCATCAAGGGAAGTCGGTCCCCATCCAGTCTTGATCCACCCTCCGCTTAATTGCAAGTAATGGGTGTGAAAGCTACATGATACTTTAAATTCATCAAGGGAAGTCGGTCCCCATCCAGTCTTGATCCATCCTCCGCTTAATTGCAAGTAATGGGTGTGAAAGCTACATGATATTCTAAATTCATCAAGGGAAGTCGGTCCCCATCCAGTCTTGATCCACCCTCCGCTTAACCGCAACTTCGGATTTGGAAGACCGACGCATTGATGAGGCTTATTAGGTGAATGAGGATGCAAAAGCGGCGCGCAAGAAGTATACTCCCGTAGTGCTCCCATAGTAGTACCGAGGCAAAAGATTGAGGGGTCCACACATAAATATATGTCATTATGAAGTTCATCATGATGCTCGAGGCCCAAGGCTTCCTTTTCTTGGTAATGAAGGTAGCTTCTAATGGGGTTGATATTAGAACATGAGCATACTCGTGATCCGCGAGCGATTGTGAGCATCTGGTTTGCATCATTTTGGCGCGAAAAGCAAAACGCCCACGAGCCTATGCCCCGCAACCGCTGGCGATATCAGTTAGCATTCTTCTCGGGTGGAGCGCCATTCTTTGTAGAGATAATTCACCTTATTCATTGCTTCGGTGTCACGAGTCTGCTACATTAATGCACCCTTGGCCTTGAGCTCATTAATGCACGCTTTCTCGTGAGCTCATACATTCGCCCGGCCCATACCCACAATATTGAGGCTGCCTATAGTCCCGGCCGAGATCATCCGAGGCTCGAGGGCTACACCGCACCATCATCATGGAGGAAGTCGGTCCCCATCCGGTCTTGATCCACCATCACCGCCGCAATGGAGACCGCTATTCGATTGGAATTGCAAACCTAGTTGTATTGGGCAATAGAGACTATGTCGTATTTGATTGAAATTGCATACGCGCAAGATCCAGATTGAAAGAGCAAGAACCGACTGCCTTGCAAGTGTGCCTAAAGAAAACACATTCTGAGACAAAAGAAGCCGATGTCCGACCAATCTATGGTCTTACTAGGACACACTGTATTCAAAAGAACTCGAAACATGTCGAAAATCGTGGTAAGGCATACACAAGGCACCTTTCATGCAATAAACCAGATCCACCAAGGCGTATCTCTTGTTCGCTCCAAGGCGTAGTCGCCCACGGTTCATGCAGGGGATCAAAAAGCGCATTACACGGTGCACGCACCTCGGACGGATGCATTCCATGTCGTCCCAATAGAGTCTCACTAACTTGAGAAGAGTCTTCAGACCGCGCTGGTCACAAATCCCGCCTTTGAGTTTCACGCATGAACCCGCCTTGCCAAGCGAGCGAGGTGTAAAAGGCATTCCCATAGCCACAAAAGTGTCAGGTGCACAATCTTGGACAACGATCACGTGAGGGTTGTGAAGCTCCTTGCGTTGGCGAGAAGTTCATAAGGCTCTATGCCGGTCCTTCACACTCTCATAGTGGTGTGGGTTATGTGTATCGCTTAATGGTAACAGCAGCCTAGCAAAATGAATTGAATGTGGATGGTATCAATGCTCATTTTTATTGTTCTTTGATCATTTTCCTTGGTTGTGTGTAGAAGGATTTGGTAGGTCCCTACGGTAGGTGTGTCACATCACGTAAGAGAAGGTGAGACCTCAAGCTTCCTTGGGTTCTGACTAGTGAGGTCGCAAGCCGCAAGTTACGTGACCACCATTCATTCTTGGATGGTAGGGTGTAGCCCTCAGCCCTGTGTGATCTCTCGACCAGGACTAAGGCGGCCTCAGTATTGTGGGTATGGGCCCGAGGTGGATGTAAGAGCTCACAAGCAAGAGTACATTAATGAGCTCAAGGTCAAGGGTGCGTTAAGTTAGGCAACAAACTTGCAAACACGAAGCGGCGAATACGGTCTGTTGCTTATATTAATGCACTCTTGGCCTTGAGCTCATTAATGTAGGTCCCTTGCTCTGAGCTCATACATCCGCCCGCCCATACCCACAATACTTCAGCCTACGGCCCCGGCAACCATGACCCGGCTGGGTCAGACACCGTGACGATCCAAGAATGAATTGTCGCCATACCAGCTCATGGCTTGTCCAACTCATCGGCCTTGCTACCAAGCCTCTCTCACCTCCTCAGTGCAATAACGTGCACCGCAATCGCTGAATAGGATTAAAAGTGAACCATGTCCATTATTCGAGTGCGAAGGACCGCAGCCATGAACTTCTCACTCCCCAATTGCGTGAGCCTCACAACCCAATACAACGTTGTAACTTAACTTACAACATGAAATGAAAATTACAAATGAAAAATGCTTTGGAAAGGAAAATGCAAGCCCCCATTCCGGATTAACTACAAGTAATGGGAGAAATCTCCATGACACCTCACCGGAAGACTTCTCCTTCCTCACCAGAAGTCGATCCCCCATCCGGATAGCGAGACGGGACTCGCTCCATGCTCCATAGTGCACATGACATGAATCCATGATGAAGCCCGCTTTCCTGCTCAATTCTATAATAATGATAGCAAAATCTGCACCAAGCCGGCGGCAATTGTACACCAAGTATCGAATCTATGTGGCGAGAGGCTTTTAGCGAGGAGGAAGTGGCTTGGTTTGTAGATTGTTTCTTGTGTGTTTACTTACCGGAAACAACGTGGCAACGATTCAAAATCATCGGCCTGGGTTTTGTAGGTTTCAAGGTAAGTAGATAATGTACATAACCGAGTTTGTCTACTTTCAGTAGTTTAGGCATACCATGGTACAAGTTGTTAGTACCAAGTCACATGACGGAAATCCGTCCTTAGTGGACTTAAATAAAATTCTTCTTCTTATCCTTGTGTCTTTTTTTTTCTTCCGCATACTGTACATAGCCAATCCCTAGTTTTCATGCAGCTTGCCAGCTGTATGGCCAAAGCCTGTGCAGACCTACCATTTCACACGAAGCATGTCACAAGCCTGCCCTAGCATTCTACTCTCGGCAGCCCAGCAACTCGTGTGTCTTTAGTCATGAACCCCATTGCCTGCTCTGGTTCCAAAGCACTAGGTTTACCACCTCGCCTTATTCCCTCAGCACCTACCCTCCTCTTCTCACTTGAATGTACTGGGCACGTGCTCACCACTGTAGGCCAAGCCCTTCTTGGCTCTCCTACACGCCTGACTGGGTGTTGTTGTGATGTCCATCTTCTTCACTTGCTGAGCTTTTCTTCCACTATCCAGGATGCCATCGACAACTTGGTTCCTAGGCTTAGTGAGGTTACTGTGTTGGCGTAGGTCTTCTAGACTGCTGGCCACAATGGTCCAGAAACTCCTCAGCTTGTGGGTATATGAACTGCATTGCCCAAGCCCTGCAGGCTGCCAAGAGCGGGGCTAGGAGGACGATGAGGAAGATGGGAGGTTGAGAAAGGGGAGGATTGGCAGGTGAAGGCATAAAAGGGAGCAAGAAAGGCTTGGGGGTGGTTGAAAAGTGGGAGAAGGGAAAAGGTCTGGTGTCTTTGCAAGCAAGCAAGGGCAAACAACGTTTGCCCGCTGGGCAGAAAGCCACGCCTTCCACAAATCTGCTAGAATCACAAATTCCGAATAGTTCCCAATAGCTCTGAGATTCGTCACACCACGCTCCTGCCCAGCAGCACCCAACTTGTCTTCCTCCAACCTATGATTGATTGGTGTCGTAAGACTGCGTTTAAAATGAAGTGAGCCACCAGTTCACACCTCGAAATACGAGGTTCGTCTTCACACTCTACAGGGTTTCTTGTATGTTCGGGTCATGTTCTGTAGGGTTTCGTGTTCTGCACGCTTTGGTAGCGAAGAGTTCCATGCGTCACATAGCAGTGGAACGTCAGATGTGCGATGGTGGCTGCTTCCTCTCTAGCCAAGGAGAGAATCGGTGGATGAGGATCAAAAGGATTGAATTCGCTGTGGCAAACGGCTTGTTTATAGGAGGGTATAAGATAGAAGGACGTCTTGTATTGTGCTTGCGTGTCTATCTATCAATCTGGGGACAGGTAGGGTCTACATGTGTAGACGTTTCTAGGCTCGGGAGCTAGGGTTGGTACCCAAAATTGGGTGCTGTTGTGAGCTACCAAAATTTGGGTGCTGCAGTGCTATATGGTTTAGGTACTTGTATAGGTACGAAGGTCGTAAACCATTAGGGGGCAAGGTTGACAGGTAGCCAACCGCAGGCCAAGGTATCACGAGCAGCGCGTAGCATTTGTTAATTTGCGTTGGAGGCAAGTTCTGTTAGAGGAGGACCGACAGGCGGGGACGGTACGAGAGTATTGTTGGGTGAATTACGCGGCAGGAACGTAATAGCGAGATTTCAGCTCCAGGGTGGGAACGGATTTGAAAGGTGGCTTGGCAGATTATCATGAAGCAGGACAACTACGAAGACAAGGTCCCCGGTTGCAATCCTGGGGCACCTTCTGCTTCCGTCTCGTCGCAGGGTCTCACGGCGGAACAGGGTTCTAACAGGTCCGAAAAGGGCGGACGAGGTTCCAAGTCTTTTGAGCAAGAGGAACGTGTGGATCTCAACCATACGCTTGGACCATTCCACCACTCTTCAGGTCCCCCGGTAGTGCCTGGTCCTCCACATCAGGCTTCTGAAGAGTTGCCGACGTGCTCATCTAGTGACAAGAAGCAGGGATCTACTTCATGTAAGATGGATGGCGAGAAAAGAGGGAGGAGGCGTCCTTCTCGAAAGCCTAGACGGATTGTCGAGGCCACTGTCGGAGCTTCTGGGACAAGTTGTTCTGGTTTGTCTTTTACCTTTCTTGAGACAAGTTGTGCTGCTTGGCTTTTGAAGATTGTGAGCCCAAAGCCAAATGAACAAATGCACTGAATGTTGAGCTCTACTGAGTGATGAACAGAAACAGAATGATGTGAGAGCTCTAAGCATAATAACTAAAGCGTCTTTCTTGTACTAAACCAAGAGACCAAAATACTTCATCTTGGCAGGTGAAGCAAGTGAAGCAACCCACCAAAAATCATGTCTTTATAAGTTTCCTAGTCCACCTTCAGTTTACAGCCCATATCCTAGTTTAACTAACATTTCCGGTATGGGCATCAAACAGTATACTTCTCTTGCCTGCTCACCATCAGGAATGAGGGGATGGCATGATGCAACCCATGGGACACTTGACCCTGATGTGAGGTTTGAGGCTTTTCCCCGTTGGTGTCACCCAGTAGGTAGCAGTTCACCCAAGCGAGCTAAATCTATTTGCAGGCTGCAATATGTTCCTGTGAGAAAATTGAACTGCAAATTCAAGGAAATGCCTGTGGTTAGAGTGTCAAAGCCAAAAGATTGTGGAAAGTTGCTGACAAGTTCAAATAAACCTTGCAGCTGGAAAGGTGATTGAATGCCCAATTTCATCAGTACAGGTGCTTTGAGTGTCGAGTCATCGCTTGAGTCACTTTCAAGTCCTGACCTGCAGACAATCTTATGCGTGAAAGTATTCTTAGGTTCTTCTACAGGAATTGCTCCAGATAATGACAAGTATACGAAAGGATCAAATGGAGTGTGTCCAGAAGTTGAGAGTGTTGGAGACCAGTCAGAGTTGGGCTCAACCGTGGTAGAGAACAGTTATGGGACTGCTTGCTGGCCAGCCGATGGTCATAGCAAAGAAACCTTCTTTACTAGCCACTGGTCAAGTGAACAAGTCAGGGCATCTATTTTGGTGAGTAGGAATTACGATACAAGCCACCCCACAAGTAGGAATCCTATGAAATAATGTTTTGTTGTTACCTTTGGGGTTATTAATATTGTGACATTTGCAGGCTGGACAAGTATATACGGCAAATTTCCGAGTAAATGCATACAATCGGACAGAAGTATGTGCTTGATTCTCTGGAGCTTTGTTTACAGTAAATCAAAGTTTTTTCTTTGTCCTTTTGTGTCAGAGGTTTACTGTTTTACGTCTCTTTTGGTCAGGCTTATGTGACAGTTCCAGGTGTGCCTGTCGACATACGAATTGATGGAGTTACAGCCCAGAATCGGGCGGTGAGTATGATGAGCCTTGCTATTGTCAGAGTTTTTGCAGCCATTCGTTTTTGTACCTTGTGCTTATGCAGGGGTGTCTTTGTAGATTGAGGGCGATGTGGTGGCAGTGGAGGTGGATCCACCAGCTTATTGGGCCAAACTTAAGGTCCCTATTCCAAAGCAGTTGCCAGTTGAGCTTGGTATGCAGGAAGAGCGCTCTGATGTTGAGTCTAGTAGATCAGATCAGTTTGAACTCTCAGTTTCAAGCCTGGAAAAAACTGGGAAACCGATTCCTCGGGACCAAGCTGTAAGTATTGAGCCTGATCCGGTCAACAAGTGTCTGCTGGTGCAAATGGAGCAGATGGCACATGAGCGCAGACTTGAACTAGGAGAGAGTTCACAACCTGAGGTGCAGAAGGCTGTAATTAGCAATTGCTCGCCCGCAGGGACCCAGAGGCTTGCTGAACTGGTTATTTTGTCAGCTGGAAAAAGGCCAACTGGAAAAGTTGTGGCGATTTTGGAAAAATCACCTCGCCGAGAGGCTATTGTAGGCTCGCTGGACGTTCATCAGTCACATCGTCCTGCAGGCAGGAGTGGCCTCAAGAGCTTCTGCAAAGTGGAAGAGCAGCAAGCTCAGAAAACTTTCCACTCACATGATTTTCCCAACTTTATACTGTTAACACCTGTGGATACTCGGCTGCCCAAAATGGTGGTCTACTCCAACACCTTGCCAGCTGAAGTCCTCAGAAGGGTGCAAGATGGAGATCCAACTCTGCAGCATGAGCTATTTGCTGCTAGGATAGAAAGCTGGAAGCCAGAGTGTCACATGCCTCGGGCTGCGGTGCGGCAGAGCTTGGGGAACGAAGGAGACATTGAGACACACACAGCTGCCATCTTATTTGAGCATGCAATTCATGGTAAAGATTTCCCGTCACATGCTATGGCCTGCCTGCCCAGTCTACCTTACGAAATACCGAATGATGAGATACAGCGGAGGAGGGATCTAAGAGGAACTCGGGTATTTTCGATTGACCCACCCACTGCGAAGGATCTGGATGATGCTCTATCGATTGAGCAGCTAGCTGATGGCAATGTCCGGGTAGGAGTCCACATAGCTGACGTGTCTTATTTTGTGAGGCCTAACAGTGCTTTGGACAAGGAGGCTCAAAGGCGTTCAACAAGTGTCTACCTCGTCCACCAGGTCTTGCCAATGCTGCCAAAACGCCTCTGTGAGGAGTTGTGCTCATTAGATTCTGGTGTAGATCGGCTAGCTTTTTCTGTTATGTGGCAGATGGGTCCAACAGGTGATATTTTGGATCAGTGGATTGGCCGGACAGTAATACGGTCCTGTGCTAAGCTTACCTATGCCCATGCTCAAGCAATGATTGATGGAAGTTTCAATGTAGATGATGTGGGGTTGGAAAAGCTGCCAATAATTCATGGAGATTTTACTTGGCAGGAAGTTGTATCGGATGTATTGGATTTGAATAAGGTGGCAAAGTTTAGAAGAGAGAGTCGGTTTGGGGCAGGTGCTCTTAGGTTGGACAATTCGAAGCTTGTCTTTGCATTGGATTCCAAAGGCATTCCTTGCGATAGTATGGTGTATGAGCAAACAGACTCTAACTTTTTGGTAGAGGAGTTGATGCTTATGGCCAACATGGCAGTTGCAAGAGTTATCTCAAATGCTTTCCCAGATTGTGCACTATTGAGACGTCATCCTGAACCAAATCCACGCAAGTTGCAGGAGTTTGAAGAAGTCTGTCTGAGGCATGGGTTTGAGCTTGATAGCTCTTCTGCTGGTGCACTGCACAGCTCTTTAGAGAGGATTCGGTTGGCAGTGAAGGATGATCCTGTATTATTCAATGTTCTCATGCTTTATGCAACCAAACCCATGCAACTGGCGAAGTACTTCTCAACAGGAGAGTTTAAGGATAATGAAGATGAATGGGCACATTATGCCTTGGCAACCCCGTATTATACTCATTTTACTTCCCCTATCAGAAGGTATCCAGATCTTGTAGTACATCGCACATTAGCAGCGGTCCTTGATGCAGAAGCGATGCTTTCCCAAGGTGCCCCTTTAACAAATGATGTTAAGAATGGCGCTGAAGCAGCTTCTCTCCCAGGGTTAAGTCCTCTTGGATTTGGATCATTCAGTGGTGGTGGGCTTCAGAAGAAAGCAGCTTCCTCAGTAGTAGCTCGGATTGCTCTGGATGAAGCTGCTAGCAAGCATAAAATTCCTGGGTCATCGGAGCTTGCAGTAGTCGCTGCTCATTGCAATGAGAGAAAGCTGGCCGGGCGGAATGTGGCTGAGGCTTGTGCTAAGGTTTATCTCTGGGCAATGTTAAAAAACAAGCAGGTGGGCTACCTTCTTGGCCACATTAACGATCTTGTTCACCTGTTTCCCCCGGTTGCCATATGGAAAATCCATGTCTGTTGACCATGGTTGTCCGTACTGGACTTGTGATGTGGCAGGGTACGGATCTTATATCTGAAGCGCGAGTTGTTGCTTTAGGCCCGAAGTTCATGTCTGTATATGTGAATAAAATCGCTGTAAGGCCATCAGTTCATCATGGTCAAGGCTATTATACTTGCCTGTATGTTAGTGCATTTTGGTGTTCTTCAGCATGTCTCTTGACGGCTTTGGTGTTGATGCTGCAGATGGAAAGGCGTATCTACTATGAAGAGATTGATGGCATGAGTGTTGAATGGTTTGAGGGGACAGGCACGGTTGTGCTTGACATCTGCCCCCAAAGGCCTGTTCAGAAGAAGCAGAATCCATGTAAAAATAGGGTGTTGAGATCTGTGGCAGATGTGGCCACACTGGTAAATCCCACTCATGCTGTGTTAAGGCCAGAAGATTTGCAGGATGTTGTGAGGGAAGTGGAGGATATACTTGCAGGGCGGTTACCTTTGTGTGGCCAAGAGAAGGGGTATTTGACTGACAATGAAAGGGAGGACAGGAGTGTTTGGATTGAACCTGCTGTTCTCCCTTTGACATTGAAGCTGTTCTCTACAGTGCCTGTCTCCCTGCATCCAACGGGCGGTAATAACAAGGCTGTTGATGTTAGCGCCAGGCTGTACTTGTCTTCATACCAGACGTTGATCGGATGAGGCTTGAGTGAATGGAAGGAGAAGCTGGAGGCGGTTCATTTTGGCCTGAGCCCGCCTGTTGTACAAGGGTGATTTCAGGTTGGCAGCCGGGATTGTTTTTTGCTTGTTATTTTGAATTAATTTGAGACATTGTTTGCTGTGGCGTTCAACGGAAGCATCTGTTGATGTTTTTGCCGTGACAGTATATCCATGGTTGGTGCAGCTGTATCCAGTTCAGGTGGCATATAACTCATTCCCAAGTGGTGATGTCGATCTAGCTTCGCGGATCCTCTGAGGACGATTATGCTTGGAGTGGCACCTTACTACATGTAGGTGATAAATAGATATCATGAGACGATTGCCAACTCCAAGGATATATGGGACAAATTAAGTTTGTGCACTTGATGGATTTGTATCGGTCACTAATGAGCTCTGGTGCGGTTCCTTTGTAAATTTGGTCAAGCCTTGGCCTCCAGGCGCTGGGGTCCGGAGCGCGAGATTCCAGGTTCGAGTCCAACCCGCTGCGATTGTGGATAAGTCTTCAAAGTTCAATGGCATACCATTGAAATATGAAAGTAATAGTGGATATGGGAGCAGGCAAACGGAGCCTCCAGCCATATTTGGCTAAGGTTTTGAAAAGGTTGTGTGCTCAGGTGAGACTTGAAAAGAACAGAAAGAACAGAAAGAAAAGAAGAGAAGAGAAGGGAAAAGAAGAGGAGAAGAGAAAAGAAGAGAAAAGAAGAGAAAAGAAGAGAAAAGAAGAGCAAAGAAGAGCAAAGAAGAGAAGAGAAAAGGAGAGAAAAGGAGAAAAGAAGAGAAAGAAGAGAAAAGAAGAGAAAAGAAGAGAAAAGAAGAGAAAAGAAGAGAAAAGAAGAGAAAAGAAGAGAAAAGAAGAGAAAAGAAGAGAAAAGAAGAGAAAAGAAGAGAAAAGAAGAGAAAAGAAGAGAAAAGAAGAGGAAGGATGTGGTTGTGTGACTAAACCTCTACTGGGCCTGTGTGTTGTGCTGGGGTTGGAGCAGATGCTACGGTTCCAATTTAAAGAGGTAGAACAAAGTACATCGGGTTGGCATCGCCTGATTCCACAGCGACTTGTGTTAGCTTTGTCCAGGCAGAGGCAGTTTGTGTCGCACTGTTGGGTGAGCAGTTTGGTGTTTGAGGCACTTGTGAGATGATTTTGGGGCGTTGTCTGGGAATGTACGTAGGTGTGTACGTGGGGCATCGGGGGGTCCGCTACATGCATGCTGTGTCGGTGTGAAGGTGCATCATCCAGGTTGGGGAAGGTGAGTCATCCAGGTTGGGGAAGGTGAAAGGTGGCAGGTTGGGGAAGGTGAAAGGTGGCAGGAAGTGTCTAGCCCTGGAGTCTGAATCTCTGTTCCCCCTTGTTCGCTTTTCAAATCTTCCCGCCTTTAACGAGGGCAGTTTACGCATTGATCCCCCGGTGGCTCACTCGTGCAATGTTCGCACACGCACACCGGCATTGCGTATTCAGCATGCTGTCTGAGGAAGAGGAGCGATCTAGGCGTGGACGTCCCGGGAGAGGCGTACCTGCAGGGAGTCGATTGCACCAGTGACAAGTCAGGTGCCCCCGACCTCCCATAGTAAATCAAATATGTGGAAAACGGTGGTCATACTAACATAGCTGCACACTTACGTCGGTGCACACACATGTAGTCTCATGATCCGAAGCACGCAGTACACAGCACACTGGACTTGAACCGGAAGTGGACGGCACAGCTGCGGTGGGGAGACATGTACTTGACAACGGAATTGATGCCGGAGGCTCTAAGATAAGAGAGGAAGGCGGGCTTGTTGCTGTTCCATTACCGAAAGCTGGTAGGCCCCAGTGGTGGCAGTCGACCAAACAGAAGCAACAAAGGGAGCAGAAGCGAAATGATTGCGGATAAACATGCATGGAATCTTGGATTCGATTGCTACGGCTGATGATGCTGCTGGCCTGGTGCCTGGTGCCTGGTGCCTGCTGCCGGTGGTTATAACTTACCACCGCTCTCTCTGAAGAGGCCCTTGTGGCTCTTGGGGAAAGGAGTGGTTGCGCACAACTGCCAATATCACGATTCACAACACTTACACACATATCACATACACAGGCAATCTAGTTTGAAGTGTAGAGTCGGGTGTAGATGTGCATCCGGATCGGGATCCGGCTTCTGGGCCCCCATGCCTGGTTGTGTACAAATATATAGATATTGGCTGACGTTTTTGTTCCAAGTGTGCGGATACATAGGGCCAGTGGACGCCTGGTAGCCACATAATGTGTCCCAAGATGGGCTGGCGCTTGGGCTCGGGAACCGTGTAAAATACCGGATACATCGTCATATGTATGTTCATAGATTGTAGAGCGGAGCCTGAGCCTGAGCCTGTGAGAGCTTGAGCCTTACGAGAGGCAATTGTATGTATAGGAGTGGCTACTGGGATACGACTCGATTGCGGACAGAGGAAGGGGCAGGGGCAGGGGCAGGGGCAGGGGCAGGGGCAGGGGCAGGGGCAGGGGCAGGGGCAGGGGCAGGGGCAGGGGCAGGGGCAGGGGCAGGGGCAGGGGCAGGGGCAGGGGCAGGGGCAGGGGCAGGGCAGGGGCAGGGGCAGGGGCAGGGGCAGAGAGGCAGGGCAGGGGCGGGAGAGAGTGGTGGCAGGGGCGGGGAGAGGTGGCAGGGCAGGGGCGGGAGAGAGGCAGGGCAGGGGCAGGGGCGGGGAGAGAGTGGCAGGGCAGGGGCAGAGAGTGGCAGGGGCAGGGGCGGGAGAGAGAGTGGCAGGGGCAGGGGCAGAGAGTGGCAGGGGCCAGAGGCAGAGGCAGGCGCAGGGGCGCGAGCGCGGCTCAGGCCCAGAGAGTGGCAGAGAGGCAAACAGGTAACAGGAGCGGCGCTGCAGCCTGGCAATGGCATGCCACTGTGTACATGCATATGTAGTGTAGTATATATGTACTGGAGTCTGAGTGCCTGGAGCGCGCTAGCTCCCGTCTCTGGCTCTTGCCCTCTTGCCCCTCTTGCCTCTTGCCTCTTGTTTTGCCTCTTGTTTTGCCTATTGCCTCTTACCTCTTGCCTATTGCCTCTTGCTTGCCTCTTGCCTCTTGCCTCTTGCCTCTTGCCTCTTGCCTCTTGCCTCTTGCCTCTTGCCTCTTGCCTCTTGCCTCTTGCCTCTCTGCCTCTTGCCTCTGCCTCTGCCTCTGCCTCTGCCTCTGCCTCTGCCTCTGCCTCTACCTCTGCCTCTGCCTCTGCTCTGCCTCTGCCTCTGCCTCTGCCTCTGCCTCTGCCTCTGCCTCTGCCTCTGCCTCTGCCTCTGCCTCTGCCTCTGCCTCTGCCTCTGCCTCTGCCTCTGCCGCTGCCTCTGCCTCTGCCTCTGCCTCTGCCTCTGCCTCTGCCTCTGCCTCTGCCTCTGCCTGCCTCTGCCTCTGCCTCGGCCTCGGCCTCGGCCTCTGCCTCGGCCTCGGCCTCCGCCTCCGCCTCTGCCTCTGCCTCTGCCTCTGAGCAGCACATTCATTTCCCATGAGCCCCCGCCTCTGCCTCTGAGCAGCACATTCATTTCCCATGAGCCCCTCCCTCCACCAGGCTCCGAGCCATGAACACCGTGCCACTGGCTTGTCCGAGACTGGGACTGAGACTGAGACCGAGACTGAGACTGCGACTGGGAGAGGGAGTGAGTGTCGTGTGTCACGGCTCTCGAGTTGCACTCGCACTCGCACTTCTCTCGGCCTGGGCGTAGGCCTGGGCCTGGGCCTGGGCCTGGGATACTCATGAAATCGGCGTGCGGCAAAGTGTGTGATTTGATTGAGATGAGAGGCCTGTCGCCAGTGCGTGGCCTGCAGCACCAGCTCTCTCATCACGCCGGGCTGCTGCTGCTGCTGCTGCTGCTGCTAGCCTGGTACACATGTACGCCTCGCCTCGCATCACCTCGCCCCGCTCCGCTCCGCCCCGCCCCATAGCCCGCGTGGCCCCCCGCGCCTGGCCGAGGCGGGGCGGGGCGAGGCGAGGCGAGGCGAGGGTCAGAAGTCGGATGATGACAAATCCGCCACTCATCACCAAATCTTACCAAGATCCCACACTCACTACAACTCAAGTTCCAGCCGGAGATGTTCCAAGTCCCGATGTTAAGCTCCAGCTGGGCCTGCTGCTCCTGCTGCTGGCCCGGCCCCTGCCCCTGGCCCTGCCCCTGCCGCGCCTGGCCTGGCCTTGCCCATCACTGTTGCCAGACTCGGCCACCCACGCTATTTGCTGGGCCCCCTTCCCTGATGAGAGTCCTGACTCAACTCTCCAGGGGCTGGCCGCTGGTTGCTGGACATTGGGCTGGGCTGCCTCCCTGGGGCATCTCGCTCCACTCTCCACACATTGCCATTCACGTGATCGCTTCCGCCTTCCGCCTTCCGCCACAGCCCCGTGACTCCCCTACCCCAGGCCAGGGGCCCAGGGTCCGCACTGCGCACTGCTCACTACTCACTGCGCACTGCTCACTGCGCACTGCCCGGCCCCAGCCACCCTTCCGTCCCGTTGACCCATTTTCAAATCTCCTCCTCCCAACGTTATCTGACCTAACAATGCATGACTTGTCACTTAGCCACCACTCTTTTAATTCTCTATCTTGTCCAATTCTGTACCCATACCACTACCTCAACTCAACGGTGCCTTGGGCTTGGGCTTGGGCTCGGGTATCTTTGGGTACCAGTGCCAAACCCTGTCAGGGGCCTAGCCAACTCGGAACCTGGCCGACGCCGACGCCCTGTGTACAAGTGCGGAACTTGGTCCGTTGTGCGGAACTTGGAACGGACCACGGAACTTTAACCACGCTTCTATACGTACATGTGTATGTTCACTTCTTTTATTAATATCCATCAAATATCCTTACAAATTTTGGGACCTGTTTTCACCACGGGCATCCACTCTAGAATCCCTTTTGGTTCTTTGCTACTCTACATTCTTTTCATAAACCTCTCCCCCTTTGTTCTTAGGGATGAGATGTGGAGTATACCAAAGTCTTGTCTCTATACAATAAATATGTTGAACGAGAATGAGGCTAGATTTTGCAAATTCTTTTGCTTCACTCTTCTCCTCCATCATGCACTTGTGCTCTTTGGCTTAGACACACTTTGCACATCGTCTTCCCTCCTCTCTTTTCTTCAAGCACACTCTTACCTCAGCATTATTAAAATATTGGGTACCGGTCTAGGTACAAGGTGGTGCTTCATCTATGTATGAAAGGATGGTGAAAGCTATAGTAATCAATGGTAAAAATATCACTTGATATGACCAATATTGTAGGTTTCATGCTTGTGAAGACGCTTAAGCTTCTACTAGGCAAAACAAGGGAATGTGAATTGTAGTCGAGGTGGACGATGACATCAAGGTCTCACCATTTGGTAGGGACCCACTCGTATAGACTTTTCTTGTAAGATCAGTAAGTGTAAATGTAATCAGCAGGACAACGGCGGGTAGATTGCTAATCATGTGGAGTCAAGCCTAGATAAGACACAAACCCAAGCCCAAAGCCCATATTGAAGAAGAACTTAAATAGTCTCCTTAGAGGCCAATTTAAGTTTCACTTTCAAAAAAGCTTGGTTAAGAAAATCCCCAAAGAAGAGCCCCCATCCTAATACTCTTTCACCAAGTGGCTCTTTACAATTGGGGAGTTTTGGGACTACCAATACTCCCACCACTTAGATAAGCCTACTAGGCATATCCATGCAACACACTTCACCATTGACCTACCACGATAGGAGTTTTGCAAGAACGATAGTACTCCACGAATACCGTATCTATGCAAACCATCATAGGGCATGATTGGCTTAGATGGTCATCGACCGGTTAGGTTTTGCCAATATTGATGCATGAAGTTTTTGTAACCATGCTTTTTAGTTGAAAAAAATTAGATCAAGAAGGCAATGGTATAACCAAACCTACAAATCGTCGTAGGTCCTAAACAAAATAATCCTATAGGTTAGCTCTTTAAGGGACCGATTGCCCAAACAAGGAACTCCATGGTTTATTGGGAAAACAAGGTCTCCTTAAACTTAGAGTCCGCTCCTGCCCAAAGCCGAAGAACGTCCCGAAGTGTCTTAAAAGCTTGAACATTTTTTTGTAAATAGTATTTTTCATTTTTTTTGAAAATACAAGCATAAAAACATGCAGCAAAATCTAACGCAAATCCTTCAAAACCAAGATTTAGAGAAACATTCATGTATTTTTCATGTTTTTTAAAAATACAAGTGTAAAAATACGTAATAAAATCTAACACAAGTTGATTAGAACCTAGATTTAGAGAAACATTCAATGTTAATATAATTCATGTTCAAAATGAACATAATGTATTTCTAAACATGCAGCTATATTCACATGTGAATGATTGCCATTCACATCAATGTGAATGACCTTCATATACAATTAGCTCATATGAACTTTTTTGTGATAAGAATATGTACAAAGGTATTTTTATATAGGTACACCTTAATATAAAAATTATACGTCACTCTGTAAAATAGAAACCTAGCTTGGTACGCGTGTACGTGGCCATCCACCAAACGGTTGGTGGATGTGTAAGACCCTATCCATACAGCAAGCCATTGGGCAATCCTTGCTGAGAGCTTGGGGCTCACACTCGCCGGCACTACAGCGTTGCGGTGAGCAAATCGAAGTTTAGAGGCGTGGCAGGGTAGACTAGGGGGAGGGGCTGGCAGCGGGACCTCACAGACTGCATCCCGGCACAACGGCCATGGCAACGAAGGCAGTGGAAGGACTCAAATCAACTTCATCCAACATGCCCTAAACATCAACAAGGTAAAAGCTCCAAAGGACATTGTGTAAGCAGAAGTTGGATAGTATCCAATCGAAATCCATGGCCTTGACCACTAAGTATGTACAAAGAACCATGTCAATGAGCTGTGAAAGAATACCAAACCTAGCAATTAAAGAACAGCAAACTCTGGCAAAAAATAGAAAAGGCAACTAGTGGAAACAATTCACAAGATGGCTCAAAAAGTTCAACATCCAAACCACACACATCGAGAAGATAACACCCGAGGATATCAAGAAAGCATACATAATGAAGACTTGGTGAAACAAACCTCTAAAGGGGACAGAGCCTTCTATGTCGACAACACATATTGGAGCATAGCTTGCATTGTTCGCCGCTATTTAAGGGGTAAACATCAACAACAACTAATGGCAAGGTACAGATGCAGGGCTCATAATCCAAGAGTTCTAATCTAGAGGAAGGAAAAAGAAAGAGCTGTAGGAATTTGTCAACAATACCAATTAGGGGCAATAGGGGACGAGAAACACTTTGTCTTTGTAACATGCAGCATGTCAAGAAGCCAGAGACAAACTACTTGCTAACCTTATGTGCACAAGAGATCTTAAGGTTCTTATGTAGAAAATCCCCAAGACCTTTGCGGCATTCCTCCAAGCAGCAGAGTCAATCACAAATCAAGGTCGCATAGGAACATAAGCCCAAGCGTCATAGCACCAGTTCATACTGAAATACAATGTGATAAACAAAACCAAAATACAAAACTATACTAATTTTTCAGCTCATCCTTTGTAGTATAATTAACAAAAACTTGATAAACATATTGAAGACAACTATTAACAAACAACATCTTTGTTTCTCCCTTATATACACACGTGAAATAATTTTTAGTTTTTTGTACATATGATCAACTGAGCTAAACTAAACTGAAAGATGATATCTCAATAATTCAAAAACAAAAAACAGCCCTTTATTTACAAAATCACTTTCCGTGTAGTTTTACAAATAGCTTGAAAAATAAATGAATAGTTCAAAACTGTATCTCAAAGCAAATTTTCATACACGGAGCTAAATGAAGAACTCCCGCCTCACATTTAACACTATATAAATCACAACAACAATAACTCAAAGGTGTATTACGAAAACAACAACCACATAAAACACCAAAATGAAAAAGAAAGGACAAGAAAAAGACAAAACGTACCCTAGAAAACGAAGACAATTCTTGCTAAACATACAACACATAATAAATACAATTTTACACAACTCAATCACTTTTCATTTCAAAATTAGTTAAATGTATATTAGATAGTTTGAAAAATCCTAAAAGGTCGGCCTCCCCCTTACGAGGCATGTCAGGTTCCCTCATATGCATGTCCGGTTGAACGCTAAGTGCATGAAATTTAAATGTAATGTAGTAATTTCATACTTTGAGTTGTCTTAATCCAACTATATGAATCTAATCCGATTTTGTTCTTTTATTGTTAATATTTACTTTTTTTAATTAATTTATTGAACGGTCAAGAGTCTGTAAGACATCTTAATCCAACTCAAGAGGCAATCCACCCAATTCTGGAGTCTGTGTTTGAATGATCATCTACCCTTCCTACATTTCATCATATTCCTCGGCTATCCAAGCCTAGGCGAATTCGCACAAGAACTACCCCCAAGTTCCAAAGGAGCATCTAATCACTCCAGGCCGCATCGCGGGTGAGCATGGCCTACTCTCTCATTTGGTGCTGAGAATTTTGCTATTTTTTTCAACATTTTCATCCACAAATGCTACTTGATTCCTCATAGATGCATCATAATGTGTGTTAGAGAACTGAGGTTTACTTAGTTACCATTGCTACCACTTAGGGTTAGTGATTAATAGTAGTTATAACCGTTTTCTAGTCAAGTGATATATACACTACTTTGTATTATAGTTCTAAGTTCTATTACACTCTTCTTATCATGTAGATCGTCTATACTAGTATTATTGTGCATGATTAACAATCTTTAGAAACGCCACATGGTATCAGAGCCACGTTGATCATGCTTTGTTGCTTGAGCAAAAATTTGCTTATTAAAATCTGCATTTTAGTATGAGATATAGAGGTTCTTGATTTTCAAAAATGAAATTCAAGTTTTCTTGATTTGTCTGCAATGCACGATGCCTCGCAGAAATTTCTGTGGGCATTTGATGCTGGATGGGAAGTTTGCAAAGCATAAGCAATTTGCTTGTGTTGGAGAACCCAAATTTGAGGAAGAATTTGAGGCTTTATATTTTAAGAAATCTCTAACTTTAGCGCAGCAAGAAGATAGGCTTAGGTTTTGGAAGAAGTAATTGAGTCATATAATCCTGATTCTCCAAAAACAGAATTCTATCATTCCAATCTAGTAGGCAAATTGAGACAACCCATTAATCAGGGTTTGCCTTCTTCTTCTTTTACCTATCAACAATCAGTAGATTCTATTTCTAGCTCTGATATTCTGATAAATTCAATTGTCAATCTTAAAAGTCTTATTCTTGAAATTTCTCGTCGTGCTGATAATCTGTCCATCAAACAAGAGAGATTGTATGAGAGTGATTCTATTACAATGGTAAAGCTGGAGTTAGACCTCAAGAAGCAGACTAAGGAAATTGAGAAGCTATGTGAGCAGATCACTGCTCTAAGAGCTTCTAATCTAGTCTCTTAATTTGCAGATTAATGCATCATGGCAACAGGTGACGGTGGATCTCATAGACTGCAGGAGAAAGATCGACTCACCTCAGCCAATTATGATGCGCGAAGCTTCCCGATTAGGACAATCTTGGAAGAAAAGTTACTTATGGACGTGGTTGATGGAACAACCCCTAGAAGAGTCGCTGGTGAACCTTCAGGTAGAGAGTCACCTGGAAAAAGTACAATATCCTGAACACCCAAGGATGAGATGGATTGGCACCAAAAGGATAAGAAGGCTAGGACTATCTTAATATCATTTGTATCACATGAAATGATTCCTCATATTATGCTTACCAAGTATGCATTCGAGGTGTCGACGCTCTTCTTAGATACGTATGAATCCAAAGATTTGATGACGGAAGTTGCAGCCACACTTCACTTTCAGAATCTGCGAATGAAGGAAAATGATTCTGGTTGAGCATGTGATTGAGCCAGAGCAAAGCTCGCTCGTGGTGTCATCATCTTGAATCTCGTCGCATGCCTGTTGCCTCCCTACCTCCGAGCTACGAACAATGGAGTTCAAGCCAACAAGCTGCAGCCATTGTCACTCCAGCAACAGCCACAACTCTTGCGACAACAAATCTCACTGTACAAAATATTGTTGGTGCTCTGATGTAGGCAGAGGCCAACAGGAAGTACATTCATAAATCTGGTTCCAGTGGATCAGGTTCTTCCCACAAGCAGAATGACACTGCCATATTCTCTGGTCACGGGAGAGGCCGTGGCAAAGGTCGTGGACGTGAAGGCTCAAGACGCGGGAGAGGACGCGGCTCCTTCGCCGGCCCTAGCTTCAGTTCACAAATCGGTGGGAAGAAGTTCGGAAATTGCAACTACTGCAATAAACTTGGTCACTAGATAAAGGACTGGAGAAAACACAAGGTTGACGAAGCATCTAAAGGGAAACAGTCTGAAGCACATACAACTAGAGCCTCCACACCGGGTCTGTTAGTTGCACGTTTGGCTTCTTCTGCAGATAATTCGCAAGTGTGGGTTTAGACTCAGGCACATCAAACCATATGTGTTCCAGCCACAAGTCCTTCATCTTCTACGAATCAGCCTCTACTTGTCATGCACGTGCCATAGTGTTAGGAGATAATTCAGAGCTTCCAATAAGAGGTAAGGGAACTGTAGTTGTTACCCTTCAGAATGGGAGCACTTTACAGCTTGAGAACACCCTACATGTCCCTCTATTGACTAAAAACTTGGTCAGAGTTATGGTATTGGGAAGACAGGTTTGTATAGAATTGTCTTTGAAGGCTTACACTGTGTTATCTCCAAGAGTGCTGATCCTTCTGTGGTTATAGCTAGAGGGTTCCACGTCATGACCTGTATATCTTAGACTTTGTAGCAGATGTTCATAGAGAGTCTGCACACGTAACAGATTCATCCATTTCAAAATCAGTCTTAGCTCTTAAGTGGCACTGTAGGTTAGGACATCCTAACATTCAGGCTATGCGTCGCTTGCTGAAGGAGAAAATGGTTACTAGGTTTACAAATTCCGACCTACCAGACTTGAAGCTTTGCATTGCATGTGTGCATGGCAAGCAGTTCAAGTCGCATTTTGGATCTAGAAAGCCAAGGAAGGCAACAAAGGTGTTAGACCTCATACATATTGATATTTGTGGCCCGATGTCAACACCATCTTGGGGTGGGGCCATATACTTTGTGGTCTTCGAGGATGATAAGACATATTTCACAGTAACAGAACTGTTGAAGCATAAAATTGAAGTGTTTGACAGCTTCAAACGCTACCTTGCTTATGCCGAACATCAGACAGGTGCCAAGTTGAAGTGTCTTCGTTCAGATAATGGGAAGGAATATTTGTCAACAACATTTCAAGAATATTGTCAGGAGAAAGGCATTACAAGACAACTGACCATTCCCTATCACTCTGACATGAATGGTCGAGCCGAGAGGAGACATAGGACAATTCAAGATGCTGCTCGCTCTCTACTGTCAAGGAGGTTCGAGATGGTAGACGTAGGTGAGCTGTCCTGCTGCCTAGGTACTCAACTTTTACGAAATACAGAGTCTGGGCAATTAATTATTCATCAAGAGAAGTATATCTTTGACATGTTGTTCAAGTATAAGTTGATGGATGCCAAACCTATTGCACCCCCATGGAGGCTGGCTGTAAGTTGCTGAAGGAAGAATCACCTCAAACAGATGCTGACAGGGAAGCTATGCTTGATGTGCCGTATGCTCATGCTGTTGGGTCTTTGATCTTTTGTTCCAATCACACCCGGCCTGACATCTCTCTCCCAGTGAGTATGACCTCTCAGTTTTTGAAGGATCCTGGAAAGGTTCACTAGTCAGCAGCTAAACGCATTTTGCGCTATTTGAAAGGAACTAGCAAGCATGGAATCCATTATGCAAAACAGACAAAGGGTGAGGAAGCACTTACGTTGGTGGGTTACTGTGACGCTGATTGGGCGTCTGACCTAGATACAAGGAAGTCAGTTTTTGCATATGTATTTCTACTTGCTGGAGGTGCTGTGACCTGGTCATCTAAGAAATAATCTACAGTATCATTATCTTCTATTGAAGCTGAGTATGCTGCTCTTACACAAGTTGCAAAAGAAGGCATTTGGTTGAGGCGTTCATGGGTCAGCAGTAGACTCAACCGACTTTAATCTACTGCGACAATCAGTCTGCACTTACTCTTGCTCAAAATCTAGTCTTCCATGCTAGGACTAAACGTATAAAGGTTCATCACCATTTCATTTGTGATGCTGTGAGTTCAGGTCAGATCTATCTTGAGTTCATTGCTACGGGCTCTAATGCAGCTGATCTGCTTACGAAAGCTCTACCTAAAGTGAAGCATAATCAGTTCAAAGAGATGCTACGAGTTCTAGACTCCAGCGGCATATGAGTTCATGCTAGTCTAGGAAGGACTGATTGTGGTGTGTTGCTAGCAAGGTACCTACGCTTATATGCTCAAATGGTATCAGACTCTGAACTAGTGTCGTTAAAGAACAAGGATCTTCTGTCTCCTCTCTTCCTCCTTAGTATCTCGAGGTAGTTTGGATCAAAGTCATGTCCAGGCTCTTCCTCGGTGTCTTCATCTTCAGTTGCATAGATCACTCCTGCCTCATCATACAGTTTGTATCTGGACACTGGTCATCACACCACACAATGTTATTGTTCAGTTCTAGTTGAAGTTCTTCAGTTTGCTCAAACCACAACAACAATGGGAGGTTTTGGAGTGCTGGAGAAACTTACTGTAAAACGAGATGAAGTTTCTACTTGATCCGCCCCACCTGTACCAGTTCTCTCGGATCATGGCGATTCCCGTCTCATCACAGATTTATACCTTTGGAGTTAGAAGATCATTCACTCCGTCACCCTCAGTCACAATTCTCACAGTCTTGTTTGGGTGTCCTCTAGGCAGAGTGAAAGGTCGGCCCCTGTAGTGTATAGGCAGGACCATCTTCTCTTCTCCCTGCTGAGGAACAACAATACTGCTCAGAGGACCACAAGATAAGATGAAATTATGGCTGACAGGAGGACCAACTCTGGGCACTTGATTAGCGGCATGAATGGCAAGGCCGTTGTGCCTCCTGAGCTCTTCAATCTCTTCAATTTCCCTTCTTAGCTCAGCCTCTTGCTGCTCCAGTTGTGAGACTCGATTCTCTTAGTACTTGTTCATGCGGCGGCTCTCCCTTCTGGTCTGGTGCATCCACTTGGGCGTTCTTCCTGCCTTTAGATGATGGCGCCGGATGCAAGTTTGTCTTCTAGAATTGGGTATGCTGGCGGATTTGCAGGCGCAGGGTATGCTCTATGTGTTGGCAGTGGGAGCAGCACACAGCCCTACGCCTCGTATGGTGCCTCGCCACTCAGCAATGAAAAAAGCGACTCCCTTTTCTTCACTTGTTTATGAGTCCGAGACTTGGATGGGTGCGCTCGAATTTCCGGCTGGGCTCCTCGACGCCATCTTACGCTCTCACTGACTCCGATGCTTGCTTTGGCGCTGGGCGCTGATAGATTTGAAGGTGGAGTCTTGAAGTCTGCACGCGCTAAGGACGATGGAGAGTAACTCGTGTTTTAGAGGTGTATGCGAGTGATCATGTGCTATATGCAAGGGTTTAGCTTGGGGTTTTGTCTAACCCCATTTGTTAAATATACTTTATGAAACTCTACTCAACTTAGGTGGTTAGCAATGAGTGGGATCGTTAGAGAACCAAGGTTTACTTAGTTACTATTGCTACCATTTAGGGATAGTGATTATTAGTAGTTATAACCATTTTCTAGTCAGGTGATATATACACTACTTGTATTATAGTTCTAAGTTCTATTACACTCCTTTTATCATGTAGATCGTCTATACTAGTATTATTGTGCATGATTAACAATCTTTAGAAATGCCACAATGTGGTTGGTCGTGTTGAAGCTAGAAGCGCTTGCTATGGTGCATGCATCAGCACTAACTGTTTGCCCAAAGATCAAATCAATGAACCGTACTCAACATTTCTAGCATGCCACAAATTGCACCCTTGTTCGATTGCTCTTTGCAGTAGCTCATGAGAAGTAGGAAGTGATAACATAGCTCTAGCAATTTTTTCAGATTGAATAATCAAGGGGATCGGCATGACGGAACATGAGTTTCAACGATTTGTCTCGAGCAAATCCCTCAAGACGCGCAGTGACCAATGTAGGGTTAGTTTTGAAGAATCAAACCCTCTTCTTTAATATCTAAACATATTATTGTATTGGAAAACATATTATGTGTGTTCATGATCTAGTTCTTAACGGAAGGAAAGTCGAAAAACGAAAGCTCACAGCAAGCTAAAAACTCTTTAAAAACTATAGATAGACTTATAACCGGTGAGGTTGAATAGTAGAATAAGTACATGGTTGTGGCATTGACATCGTGGGTCTTGCACCTCCTCCTGGTAGCTTGGCAATGCATGGGTTAAAGGACATGAGTTAAAGCTCTAACAAATTCCTATGTATATTATTTCCCCAGTGGTAGAAGGTACTACTCAAGGTGTTGGAACAACTTCAATGGACACATCTTACGCACTGACGGTACAAAGCAATTGAATCATGAATCTAGGACACCACGAAGTAGATATGTACATGAAGGATTGAGTACAAACATTTAGCAACTGGAATCTCCAATAGGAGATGCCATTCTCGGGCTCCAACACAACCTATAAATGTGTGAGGAGTCTCATAAGAAAAGGAAAGCACCTATTAATGAACAAAGGGGTTGTAAACGAGAGAGCTCATTTTGGGAAGTTTATGAAAAAAAGAACTTGATATGAAAGTGGTAAAAGAAATTGTGAAACCTTTGAAAAATACTTTCCATGGCCTACGAGGCATATGGACTAATCTATGAGCGCTCCCTCACAAAAGTTTCCTCATGCCGAGGTTGCAAGAGAAGTCACAATTGCTAATAATCAACACATACCATAATACAATCCATTCAATGGTAATATATTCTACTTACTTTCTTAAAAAATCTTTTACACCAAACCAAACCTTGGGCACTCTATCCTGGGCTTCCTTGGCTTCTTAAAGCTGGTGTGTCCTCGCCTTCAGCATTTCTTTGTCGTTTCCATTAGTGAAGAAAGGCTTCAGGCGTGAAGCACACATGGGCAAGCCATCGATACAAACTTGTGATAGGAAGATATTGAGAAGCTTTAGAGGCCGGTAAAGAGCGTGGTTGGATTGTGAGAGTCGCCGATATGCCGGAAACCCAAGCCCAAGGAAACGGAATACAATATGGGTAGTACGAAGGAGGAAAGGTAGATACATGAAAATGGGTAGTACGAAGGAGGAAAGGTAGATACATGAAAATGATGTAGTAGTAGGTAGGTAGTATTGTAGCGGGAGTGGGAAGGGACGCATGCAACGGGATTGACGTAGCAAGCGATGTGGCTGTGAGGTCCCGTCCCTTTTTAGCATGGGCATGCTTGGGGACCTCGACCTCCGAGAAGGTTGTGCCACCGCCAAACCCTTAAACCGAAACGAGACAACGAAACCCAACATGATGATGGCCTTGGAATGCGATGTTTGCATGGTTTTCAGAACAAGCTGGAGCTGGAGGGTACAAGAGAGGTAGGAATGTATGTATGCATGTATGTATGGATGTATGGATGTATGTGTTCTTGTACCCCGGTCGGGCCCACCGGGCCCCCGGGCCCCGGGCGCGGTGCCCGGGTAACATTGTAAAAGGAGGTACCAACTTGAGTGCGGGCTGGGGCAAACTGCAAATTGCGGGAAGTGACAAGGCGCAGTGTCCTGGGGCTTGGAGGGGCATGGGGGCTGCGAGTACGGACACGCACAGAGAGAGATGGGACCTGGTGCCCGGTGCCCATCTCCCCCGCGGACCACAATAAAATAGTGGAGGGGCCGCCATCCTCCAAGAAACAGACGAGCCCCAGCAGCACCTCTGCTCTCTCCGCCTCTTCGCCCGGGACGGGAGGCTCTGCTGCAGCTTGCCCGACGAGAGTTTCGAGTTCTGGAGGATGAAGCGAGGTTGTGCGTGCTAGTTTGTGTGAGAGCGAGCGAGACTAGACTGGAGATCCAATCCACGACCGCGGGTTGGAACTTGGAACGAACCATGCTTTTTCTGCTGCTGCTGCTGCTCCTGCAGAAAGAGCAATATAAGTTTAGGCTTTCTGCTGCTGCTGGTGCGCTCCCGGGTTTCGGGCCCCGGGCCCCGGATCCCGACTGGGGGCTGGGGACCTGGGGTGGATCGGATTGGATGGGATGGCATTGTCCACAAAGGGTCCGAGAGGTCGCGACTGCTCTACACTCCACGCTCTCGCTCTCGCTCTCGCCCTCGTTGTTGTGTCGTGTCTAGTGTTTGTGTCTAGTGTTGTGTCTAGTGTTGTGTATGTATGTAGGTGCAAGTGTGTGTGTGTAGAGTAGAGCTTCTCCTCTCCTTTCCATATAGGCCAGAATTTTGTTCCCTGGCCGTGGCGTTGGCGCGCCGTCGCGCGCAGGCTTCCGGATTGGTCCCCCGCCCCCTTGTTCTTCGCTCCGCATCCTGCGCTACATTCTCTGCCCGCCTGGCATGGCCTGGCTTGGCATGGCATGGCATGGCCTGGCCTGGCCTGACCTGGCCTGGCCTGGACTGGCCTGGCCTGGCCTGGCCTGGCCTGGCCTGCGCACTGACCTGACTTGATGACCTGTGACCTGACCTCTGCCTTCGCCTCGCTTCTCGCTTCTCTTGTCTCTGCCTCTCTGCCCGCTTCTCCTTTCGCGCGCGCCCGACCTTCTCTTCTCGTCTCTCTCCTTTTTATTCGCCCACCTTCGGCTCCTTCATTCCCCCCCCACACTTCTTTCGTAATTCGCTGGCCTCACACTCGCACTCCCGTTGCCTGCGCCCCTGCCCGCACCCTCTCCACTCCGCTCCCGCTTCCGCTTGCGCTCCTCCTGCTCCGCCACCACGCCTCCTCCGCTTCCCGCTCTCGCACCTGCTCCTCCTCCCGCTCTCGCACCTGCTCCTCCTCCCGCTCTCCGCCTTGCCCCTCTCCGGACGGAATCCGGCACCATCTTCGCGACTGGCGACCGCTCTGCTTCTCGGAGATCCTCCACAGTGACTGCGGAGCAAAATCGTGTCTGGCGACTCCAAAATTCTATGCAGCTAACCTGTCGCTTCTCAGACGTGGAATTCGTGTCCTGGCTTCGGGATCTTCAAGGCGAGACAGCGCATTGCATTTCCGGACGGAATGCACTGCACTGCAACGCGACGCAGCGCAATGCGATGCCGTTCGGCAAACGGCAAGATGCCATGCAATGCGGGGTCGAGCCGCTCAACAGCATTCCGGGCCTGGCCCAGGCCTGGGCGGAGGCGGAGCAGCAGCAGCACCTGCCTGGCTCCCTGTATGCCACCTCAGAAGCGTGCCAAATGTTGGCACGCTCCCTAGCTGGCCTGCAGGGAGCCATGCAGGTTGGCCGCGCAGCCGCAGCCGCAGCCGCAGCCGCCGACGCTGGCGCCTCTACTCTCAATCTGCGCCTAAACTGCCACCCACCAAACTCTTCCTCAGCCTTTCTTTTTTAGTATGTACACCACCTCGTGTGCTTCACTCTTTGTGGCTTTGGATTTAGGAATCAGGCCTGAGCTGCGCAATGTTGTCGCAAGTACTGTACACTACACTGCGTCTTGGCAAATGTCCGGCAGCCCTGTCCACATTTTTTTCTTTTCCCAACCTCCCTCCTTCCCCACTTGCTGCAGGTGCTAATCACACTTCCGAGCCCGGCACTACCAGGTACTCACCTGCGATGTGGCATTTTGGGCGAAATGCCTTCCTCGGCTGCTAGGACACGCGGCAACCATTTTCAGTGTGAAGTACAACTGCTTTTCGCTATCATCTGGGCCAAAATGTTCACGTCACAACGATGGAGATATGGCCACTACAAAGGAGGTGAATTGCTACGATAGTTTCATGCTCTATTATTTTACACTGCCAAGATCCGTTTTGCCTGTAACACAAACGATAAGGGGCAGGTAACGCAACATGTCACATCAAGATATCACGCCACACCAGCAACTGCCTTCCTCCTTCTCTGGAAGTAACTCCTTTACATCATGTGATGCATCACTCACTTCGTTGACTTAGCCTCTTCCCTGTCATTCTTGCAGAATCTCCCCAACCAGCACCCTGCACAACAGAGAAACTGCTTCCAGTCCAAGTTGCGCACACAAGGAAGCGACCCGACTGCTGCTCCTACTAGTAGACATGAATACTTCTGCCACACGCACCAGCATTGTTTTCATCACAACATTTACTCACGACATCACACACCCAACTGACAACCCTACGACCTTGGCAGAGTGGCAGATATGCCAAAAACGTAGCGAGTGGAAAGCTGAATTATTACACTGTTTCCGCCGGCATACTTCCTGCACCGCGTCTCCGTTTTGAGAGCTGTGTACAAACTCCACAGGATAGCCTCTCTCTGTTATAGCAATCCAGCACAAGCTTGTACATTACAGTTCTACGGTAGCAAACCAGATAGTCAAAACTCAGTGCGCTCCAATATCCGGACCTGAGCTTTAGAGATGGGCCTAGTTGAGCATTCCACTGTGAAGCGACCTTGCTTATGTCCTGTCCTCACACCCTGCAATGAAGACAAAGTCACCCACCCCGAAGCAAACAAAATTGCCCTAAGACCTCGTTTCGTGATGTCTTTCAATCAAACAAGAATTGAAATGTTATGAAACAGAGTTGAGACTCTTGCATGATGGAGTACGTTACCCAGCTGCTCCTCGCTGCATGAGCTGATCCCCTTACACAAACTCGGGCGAATCGAGTGGATCTGCAGTGACAATGCATAGGATTGAACAACTTGATCTCCATGGGCACCATTCCACTGAAGACAAAGGCTGAACAAGGAAAAAGGAAAGAACAGCCCAGAGACAGGGATCACAAACTCCTGAGAGTCGGTTTTCAGCGTCCAACTCCAACCTGCAAAGGGTCTCTAGCTCTCTCTCAGCCTCGTCCAGCTTCCAAGTCATGCAGTGAGGACAACTTCAGGGGGGTTGGCTGAGCCGGTCACAAGGGCTGCTTAAATTTCAAAAACGCATTCCCCAATTCTAGCTCGATCACAGCAAAACAGCCATACCTGCTCACAAAGCCCGATCGCCTGCGCTTCTGCCTTTTGCACTTGTGCAAGGCTCTCTTCAAAAAGCGCCTGCCTACATCTTCTCGCCTCCTGAGCATGAATCCTCCAAACTGAGGCTAAAGAAGCACAACAATTTCAAAGGAAAATGGCATAACGATCATCAACAACTACGACGTGAGGTGCAGTCCCGCACATACCACGTCAATGACGTGTGGTTCTAGCAATCTCCATTTCTTATCGAAGTACTTGGAGAGAGTCAAAGCCATTCTGTACAGCTCTGTCTTACTCTCGTGATAAGTCATGGCATTCTCGAAGACAAGTCGCACATCCTCACAAACCTGACGCACATCCTGGTAACTCTTCATGTCCAACTTGCCGTGAATAGTTCCCAGATCCATGGGCCTTCTTATGATCTGCAGTCCAGTGGAGAGAGTAAGAAACAGGAGAGGCTGGGACAGTGAACACAGATCTTGGGACTATGCCTGTCTTCCCTTTGCATCAACAGTTGCAAAAGCTTGCTCCAGGTTTCGTATGTATGAGAAAAGCTCACCTGGTGGTAATTTCGAAGGTCATAGAGAGCTGCGTCCACGGGAATAAGGAATGGAGGAGCCTTCCGATGTTTCCTGACCTAAACATGCCGACACCAAGGTGATTCAAGGAATGGTTGGACCTCCACCCGACACTGAAACTTTCGATGACATGCGCAAAGTCTTCAAACAATGACCCGCACTTAAGGCAAGCGCAAGGAGCGAACTTGTGCAAGAATGGTCTTCATCTGTCGAAAGAGATTTTCCTCCCGTCTACCGAGAGCAAGTCTCATTTTCACGAGATCCACCACGTTCGCCTTCTTCACGCCACCTTGACGGTGTTCGACTATATCATCTCTGCGCCGCATAAACAGCTGACGACATTGCTGAACATCCTTGACTTCGTTCTGCACCTGGCGCACTTTCCGGTTGGGTTAGGCAGCATGAAATTGCCGGACCGCAGCATTGACAGGTTATCGGCAATGCTCTCTACCTTCTTCATTCGTTCAGTAAGCTCCACAAGCTGAAGTCTCCTAGCCTGAACAATATGAACTGGGCAAGGCTCTGACATGGCAGCTGACGCATGGTTCCCATCACTGTCGGAAGCAGCAAACGGAGGTGCAAGTCCGACTCTACCCTGTGCTGCAACTGGTGAAGTACCACCCTCGTCGTGTCGATCGAGATGCGAATCTGAAAATTGCCGTTTCCTCACTCTGCTCCTCACGGCGGCATCCGCAGGAGGCGTTCCTTCCGATAAAATGGCCTGGTTGTCCGCTACGTTTTCCGCTGCAGATTGAGGTGCGTGAGCATCAGGGACAGCAGGGATAGGTGCACTCAAGGATGCCGCCAATGTCACATCGGACGAACACCTCGAGTCAGACTCCTGTTTCTGTGGTAGCACCGGACTATCAGAGTGAAGCGGATGAGCAGCCGCAGCCGTAGCCGTGGCAGCTATCCCTCCGCCCCCAGGCATACTTGCTTTCTCCACCGATGCTGCGCGTTTCGGATCCCCTGGCAGCATTGCCAACTGGCTGATGGAAACTACCGCAGGCCTCCATAGCAATCTATCTCTCCGATGGTTTGCTGCAGCTTCCGCAGTCCCGCTGTCGGCGCCAGGAGTCTGCAGCAGGCATGCCAATGATCTGCGTTTCACTGGAGGGTCACTGTGCACCTGAGCAGACCTTCGAGCTCCGCCACCTGCCGCCCCTGCCGCAGCCCGGGGTGACGGTGGACTCCTGGAGTCCATCAAGCTATGGCGAAACGAAAAGTGGCAGGAATGTCGAATTTTGGTTGACATGTCAGGAGGGCTGCCTGTCACCGGTCGTGCCAGTAATCACCCGGTCGCCACGGCGGCTTTAGACCTGAACGGCGTCGCCTGTTCTTTGATCGTCGGAGAGGATCGTTGGTGCCGGTGTGTCATAGTGCCTCTGCAGCATCGCCTCAGTAGCCTCTGCAGCCTCAGCGCCATGAACTCCTGTTGATGCAGGTATGTTGCGTCCTCTCCTCACGTGTTGCTCACTGTCATGTCGGCTGGGGCCTTAGGTCTGATGGTTTGTTGATGGTAGGAGCGCTTGCTAGGAAGTAGCCTCGGATTGCTGTTTGGGCTGGGGGTTTTCGCTTATCAGGAGAAGATGCTATGGCATTCCACGGCTGAGCTAGCGGGCACACTTTCCGGCGGACGTCTACCCCCACCTCGCCCTGTGGAGGTAGGTGTAAATCTGAAATTCCAAGCGAATGCAGAAAGTCATGGCACATTGTCTGTAAACCAGTGCCTGGATGGCAGGTTGCGGAGCCCATGTTCGGGCAGCAGGCCCGTGCCAGAATAGGGCATGAATGGAATGTTGCTGTGGACCGGACGCTTGGGGCTTTGGTAGCTGGACTGGGCTCCAAGGGCTGGTAGAGCATCCCTCGCTCGTCTGCTGCTGCCTCAACATCTCTTACATACAACGTATGTGGGCTCTTGCACTGTGATTCCATCAACCCATTGTACAAAACAAGAGGAAAGGCAAAATCTATGCAAGTATTACGTCTGTGTGTTTCGTAGCGGAGGGGGGACATCAAACTTGTACCCAGGCTGCCTCTCGAAGGCAGCATTGGTTGCAGGCGGAGTCGGAGGCAGGAAACGGGCAGCTACTCCCCAGCGTCATGACAGAGAAGTTGGCTGCGCTGTGACCTGCCTTCCAACCTGTCGAGAACCCTTCAGCCTCGACCTTCGTCTCCTGGAACCTGAGGTGCCTGCCATCTTTCCTGATGTGCCTGCCATCTTTCCTGAGGTGACTGCCACCTTCTTGAGGTGCCTGCCGCCTTCCCTGGTTTTCCCCAAATTACAAGCTCTTTTCAGGGCTCTCCAAATTTTGGACCTAGTCTACTTTGCCATTTCACGGGTCCCAAAGTCTTCGAGCTTCTTTTAGTGAAATTATCCGAAATCATTTCATTTTTTAATACGAATGGCTAACACGAGTGGATCAGCGAATGGACGATATCGTCAATAGAGACCCTATAGCAGAGGGCAGCCTACTGGACCATGTACCAATGAGCTTAGGCCTGCTGGGTTCGGAAACCGGGGTACAGAAGACCATTCTGAGGTTAATAAAATTCAGGGGGCTAAGATATGTGGAATTAAAAAAAATCCATTAGGGGCTAAGAATATATTTGAGACATTATAATGGGCTACGAAGTGATCTAAGAAGTGATCATTAGGATGAAGCATATATATTGTAGTCCTAAGGAAGAGACCATTAGGGTTAAGCACATATGCCCTAGATTGCTAGGGGCTAAGGAAGAGAGCATTAGGGGTTAAGCACATATGCCCTAGATTGCTAGGGGCTAAGGAAGAGACCTATTAGGGGCTAAAAATAAATCATTAGAGGTCAAGCATGTATATCGTAGACAACTAGGACTAGGACATGGATAAGGAGGAGACAATTGAGAGCTAAAAAGATATCACTAGGAACCATATATAGATGTAGGAGACCACTAGAAGATAAAGATATATATCGGAGATCATTAGGAGCTAGATCTATCCTTAGTCCCTAATGGTCTTTGAAATCATATCTCCTAGTGTCTTTAACGTACATTGCTAAGAATACATATTAGAAACCATGAGGGGCTAACAATACATATTAGAGTCCAACAAAAAATATACTAGTATATTTTCCGTTGGACTCTAATATGTATTCAAAGTTACAAATGACAATAGGCATTCACCAAAATCAGGCACCCATATGTTCCCATTCCAATACTAGTGCTGCGGCATCTCGAGCTTGGCAGCGGACATCAGATTTCAAGAAACATTATAGAAATTTCCAGATCAGATTTCTAGTAAAATCAAGCACCCCAAATCCTATTTCCACCACACCGATTTCCACAAACATGGTATTTCTTGAAGGGCGTGAATATCCGAACCCCTTCTTTTGGTTTTGAACCCCTTCTCGAATTCGACACAATCTGAAATAAGCATTTTGGCTATTTTGCACAATACAACCCTTTCTCCGCAGATGTCAAACCTTAAGGCCTTGTTCTAATGTCTAGCCGGCTCCCTATACATTCTAAACAAAGAGGTACAATCAAATCCATTGTCACTTTGAAACTAGTTCACAATTGAAAACCCAACAATTAAAAGGTATGGACAAATGCTGACAAGCTCGCGTCCCATCCACGTATAAGGACAAGTCAAACTGAGAACAAGCACATGGAGGTGGCTACAGCTAGAAAAACGTATTCATCGTACTAACCGACTCATCCGATGCTGGCGGAATCAATCCATAACAACGGACAAATTTTGAATCTGCTCCAGCTCTTGTTGATCGAAGTTGTCGTTCTTACCCAAGGCCCTTGAGTCTTCGTTTACGTCGTCCTAAGGAGTCGGCGAAGGGTCCCATACATTATCTAGGGTTTGTTGGCCCTCTACCAACAATGCTTCAGTTTGGTCTTCATCCAATGGGCACTCAAAGAAACCACTTGCGCTTTCAGAGAGTCCTTTTCGCTAATGCATACCTCCTTCGCCCAGAACTGTGCAAGTCCTCTACGGTGGGCCTCGAAGGTCAATTCTTCGTCTGCATCTAGAAGAACCTCATACTCATGGATCCTTTATGGAATGTACTTGCACACCTCAAGTCAGCCTCAATAGCAATACAATTTCGTCCGTACAGTAAGGCTGCTAATAAAGTTGTCCCACTACCAGCGCATGTATCCAAAACCCAATCTGCCTCTTTGGAGAAGGTTTTGATAAGTTTCATCATCAGTCGGCCTCTGGTATGGGCATACCACCAACTTGTCATGTGACATGTACATATGTTTTTTGAAAACGGTGTCATGAATGATGACTGACCTCCCATTGTTAAAAGTCCCATGCATGGTGTTTGGTATCATTGCAGCTATGTCCTTTGTACATGCATCTTTGACGCCCCAACCCACTGTCACATACTCCACAATTTCAAATTTGCCCCTGTCATTGTTCATGTTCGTCTTGTCCTATACAAATGAAACTAAGCCCCCTTTCCTGCTCCATTTTTGCACGGGCTCTCTAACTGCATGTGCCTCCTCCACATCACTCATCACAATCATCCTAAGTTCATTGCATAGTAGTTTTCCTCAAAGCTCTGCAAAACAATATCCATAATTTGCTTGTCCACCCTTTTAAAAGTCCATAGGCCCGATGTCAAACCCCCTTGGAACGTCCATTACCAGGAGTGTGTACTTCCGTCCTTTGAGAAACCTTGCATGTCTAAAACATCTCTACTTTTCACTTGATATTGTGCCTGTTTTTCTGTGGATGCAACAATGAAAACCTCCAGTCCTTCCTCTTGGTCCTTGTCCGTCAAAGCATTCTCAGTTGCCTTCCTTTCCAATTATTTAAAAAATGAAATGTTTGAAGACGTCTGAAGTTTAGAAAGGGGTCCAAGCATGGTTTGGTGCTCACATTAGTTAGAAACAGATGAAACATTGTTATTTTTTCCTCATTGGGCATTAATAATTTTATCTAATTTATTTCTTCTATCTGATTTTTCATAGGGTATACAAATATATTACTTCTATATGAGGTTAAAATTTAAAATTAAAATATTCATGAAAATATTCAAAATGAAAGTCTAAATTTAGAGACTATTTGGGACGGGCATTGTCTCACTCAGCAGGCACTTGTCACAATATGTTTCAGTGGGACCATGGAAAAGAAACTGTAAGCAATGGCCCTTCACCTCAATCATTTTATAATATGTTTCAGATGAGCAAACGGATCGCCGCGTGTAAGTCAACGAATTGAGTACGTGATACTTCACAAGACTAAGAGGAAGATTCCGGCTTGGAGACACTGCTTGTATTTGCTCTTAGAGAAGAGGTCACCATCACACCACCGCGCTGTGAGGAAGCAAATCTCAGCACACATAAAGCGAAGAGTAGGTTTATCTTGCGGTTTGGCTTGGCAGGGAGTATGTAGCATGAAAACTGGAATCTTATGTGTGGAGCGCAGGTTAGACTGCTTGGATCTGCGACATGTTTGATAAACTTTTCCTTTGAGAAGGGCTTTGGACTGAGCTTAAAGTGTTGGGTCGATGTGGCAGGGAACTGTTGGGTACGGGTGGCATGGGAGTGGTGGATTGAAGTGGCAGGGATGTGTTGAGTATGGGTGGCAGGGAAGTGGTGGGTAGAGGTGGCAGGGTATGCAAGCGGGTTTAGGTGGTCCTTAGCTCATTCTATTTCTAACTCTTGGTTCTTTTTTTGTGATAGGTATACATGGAAGCTCATCAGGCACGACTACCGACGGCCACCGCGCGCATAATCCCAAGGTCGCTGTAGCAAGGGGTCCGCTCCCAAGAGAATGATAGGTCTGGCTGGGCACGCTGACCGATTCTCACCCCACGTCATGACCATTCTGCCTCGAGCGCTGCGGTGCACGGCTCTACAACTAACCACTCTTAACGTTTCAATCGAACAGCCCGTGGCCAAACGTTTAAGGACTCGTCAAGGTCTGCATCTGATCCGTCCATCCCTAGTCCGCTCTTCTCACTCCTCTCAATACACTCATCTTTCTTGGAAAAGAGTGGTGGGTCAAGGGTTCGGACCTCCTCTGCTGCTCACGGGGCCTCCGTCCGGCTCTCACACCTCCAGAGTTCCCTCACCACGCCCGGTCCCGCCGCCGCCGCCGCCTGACGAGCAAGGGTCCCGATCGTCCCACTCCCGCACACACCATCACACGTTAGGGGTCCGTCACCAGTGACCTTGACTGCCTCTCTGAGTGTCGCACCGCCTGACTCAGACTCACGTAGCAAAAGATGCACAAGGGTCTACAAGGAAACGCAGATTCACCCCAAGAGAAAGATCCTTTACTAGAGCAACTCGGCCCTCTTATATCGCGCCAAGGTCGGGCCTCTTTATTACACTTATTCTCGAGCTGGTGGCCAAGGCCCTAGCCGCCGCCTACTATTTCACTATTCCGCCTATCTACGCCCGCCGAGGTGCAGAGTGCTTACCTGTGTGTGGCATCCCTTACGCCCGCCTCTTCACCGATCTCCTCCCTCACTGTCTGCTCCAACATGGCCCCAAGGTCCTGCACAGACTCGCTCGGGCCTCCTCCTCGCCCTCCTTCTCGACCCGGCCCCGGGTCCGGCCCATCCGCCGAGGGTGACGCAGACCTCTAGAGCCTTGAGGAGCTCGCATGGTAATAGGCAAAGTCCGAATCACAATTGCTTCTCCACATGAGCCCGGAGCAATCTTGACCCTCCTCCTGAGGTGCTCCAAAGAGGCTGGTCGCCTGCCCGCCGAGCCGCCTCCGCCGCCACTGTACTCGCCAACCGGGTCAGCACTTCCTTGAGGATGCCAAGGCCGCCGACACCTCCTCGCACTTTTGTCTGCCGCCGACGTGCTCCTCCTCCGCCTGTAGCTCGACTAGCTTGCCGCCATGGAGCCACGCTCTCCTCCGCCTGCAATCGGGAGCGCCTTCGCTCCTCTCCGGCCTCCTCCTCCGTCCATCTTTTGCTCTCGAAGGTCCGCCAACTCCTCTCCAGCGGCCCAAGATCTCCGCCCGGCTCCTCGACTTCCCTCAGCCTTCTCCAACTCCGGGCGATGTCCAACTCGGATCGCCGCCAACTCACCGCTCCTCAAACATGCCTCAAGCCGGCTTCTACCTCCTGCTCATGGGTCCGGCGATCACTTCATGGAGGGCTCCATGTCATCAGGTCTTGAGCCGCAAGGTTTCCTTGTGGTCCTCCATTTCGCCGACGCCTCCGCCTCCTCAGTGGGTCCGAGATCCTCCATCTCCTGCTTCGGCCTCCTTCTCTCCGCCTGCTCGTGCCTACTCTGCGGCTTGTTTCGCATTGGCCGCACTGCCTGCTTTCTCCACCTGCCCCTGCCTCACGCTGTAATGGTCCTGGCTTATTAGCCACGGCGCCTCCGCCTTTCACTCAGCCTCCGCTTGAGGTTGTTCCCCGCTGAGCCGCCTTGGCCAGTCCCGGCCCGCCTCCGCTGTCTTCGGCCTCCTCCGACCCTCTCTACTTCCTCCGTCTCAGAGGTCTTCACCTGCTTGGCCTCCTCTGACTGCCCACTGCTCAGACACTGAGGATCGGCCCACCAGCTTGACCTGACTGCCCTCTCCGCCCGCCTCCTCCTCGATCCTTGCGAGGGACTCCGCCTTCTCGGGCCGCCACGCCTCTACCACCGGAGCTCCACCATCCATCGCCGGGTGGCTCCACTTGGGTCTTCTCATTGCCGCAGAGACCCAAGCATACCGTCCATGATTTGTGAGCCAAAACCCGCCATGTTTCCTCCACGGCCACACTGGGAGACACCCAAAGTCCGCTGTGGGTGCAGCATCTCCCGGGTCCGTTTATGGACTGAGCATCATAGCTCCCGGAGGAGTCCTGACCGGGCTCTCATCAATGAGGACCCTGTGTCCCGAGTGTTTCGGGTCCGGCCTTCTACTTTTGGCCCTCTTGGTAGCTCCTTCTCCGCCTTCTTCGCTAGCCTTGAGGTGGTGAAGGTCCTGAACTAGCCCTCTTGCCTCTTCCGGTTGGAGACAGACGGCCTGTGAGTGGGTTGCCGCTGCCTCCAACTCCCTGGCAAGGCCCTTTCCGCCTCGCCGCCTCCTCCGCCTCGCCACTCATGGTAGGGGCACGGCCCGGGCGCCTGTACAGGCGCTGCCTCCGCCGCTTCGCCGAGCCCGGGCGGGTTCGGCACTGGAGTCGTGTTAGGGTTGGCTGGCCGCTGCGACCGCTAGCTCCCGCCCCATGGCCGCCTCCTCCGCAGGTGCTCCGGGGAACCAAGAGGAGGGAATGTCTTCCACGCCTCCCGGGTGGCGAGGGGGTCCACAGTGATGTATAGAGTCCGAATCCTCCTGGGCTGCCCTCCTCCCACTCCGCTGGTCCGGTTGGCCACGGCCTGCTCTTCCTTCCCGCTCGCCTCCGTAGGGCGGCCCTTCCGTAGCGCCTCTCCTCTTCCTCCTTCAGGAGGTGTTCATGTGCCCCACACATGGATGATGAACCATAACGCCGACGGGGTGGCTTCTCACTCTCGCCTTCCCGAGCCTCCGTGCTGATTCTTGCGAAGATGATCCCCGCCTCACCGCTGCTTCCTCTCGTAGAAGTCGTGGAGGAACAAGAGATTATCCCCAAGGTGGTCCACCTTGGTGAGCATATTGGACGGTGATCTTCGCCACGATCGCATCTCCTCGCCGAGGAGGTCCGGCATTAGCCACCCATTGGAGGATCGCCCCTAGTCGCAAGAGGGCCGCCCGCCGCCACCTTCCTTCACCTTCAGGCCCCGAACCACTCCCCATTCACTGGGCGGTTCTAAACTGCCTCAGACCTCCACGGCCCACCTCTTGGGTCCTCCTGTGTTCTTAGAGCGACTCCTTGTTGGCCGCTGCCAAAGATCTTCCCGCATACCCCTGACTAGCGACGTACTGTCAAGGTCCTGAAAATATCCAGTGTAGTCCTCCACCAGCCTCCTCCGCCTCCTCCAGCCCATGCATCAAGTCGAGGTAGTGCTTGGTGATGATGTTGCTCCACCAAGCGCCATGGCTCCTACACCGCTTTCTTGGGTCCCATCTCCGCCTCTTGTTCTGCCATTATTGCTTAAGGCTCAACAATTTGTTCCTCCGCACAAGGCCGCTGTTCCAACCACAAGGTCGAGCAGCGTGAGGGTGCCTCGAGCGCCAAAAGACAACGCCAGAGCCGGTGTCCAGCGTGAGAGATCGCGAGAACCGCCACGGTTGTTTTGGAAGAATGACCTCCTCCTCGACCCACTCCGTCGACAAGAATATGCCAAGGGCGCGGCTCTCGCCAGTAATCGCCGAGGCTCGCATGGCTTACTTCCACCTTACGCCTTCGCCATTACTGCCTCACAAATTTTAGCTCATACGCCACTACAGATTTCTGAGCGTGAATACCGCTTACACCGTGCAAACTTTGCCGCCCTCAATCGCATGCCCGCCACCTCCGCACTGGCCCACGGGCTCGCCTAAAATACACCCGACTCCTAAGTTACTTTTACCTCGATGCACTGTCTCGGCCCGAGTGTAGTCCCGACCACTCCAGCACTTGTGGTGCGGTCCGCCTCCGTGAGAGTGTAGTCCAGGCTCTCCGGAGTGCTCCGAGTCCTTCGCTTACTCCGGAGTCCTTCGGCCTACTCCGGAGTCCTCCGACCTAATCCGGAGTCCTCCGACCCACTCCGGAGTCCTCCGACCCACTCCAAAGTCCTCCGACCCACTCCGGAGTCCTCCGACCCACTCCGAAGTCCTTTGACCTACTCCGGAGTGCAGTCCGGAGCACTCCGGACTTATTCCTTCCTTTCCGCCTTATTTTCCACTCCGCGCCTATGAAAAAAACAAAACCTAACTCATTTCCTACCCTAGGGGAGAGTCCGCACCAGCAGGACAAAGTTGCTTTTCCACCGTGGGTGCTTGGCCGAGATTCAGAAGGGCGAGAGAGAACTCGCAATTGGGGAGAGTAGCTCCTTCCTCAGTGCTAGCTATGAAAAGGCGCCATGCCCCGAGCTGGCAGTGGGGAAGGAACCGCCCCGCACAAGGGCTCCTCCTTGCCAAGACCAGAGTCGCTACCGCCAGTGGAGAAGATTTTGAGACGCCACAATTTACATGCTTGGCAAATGCCTCAATCCTAGAGACTTGGTAGATTTCGCAATGAGGAGGAGAACATCCACTGGGATGGGTGTATGGCCGCCAAAGAGGCTCACACCAATTTGGAATTGATTGAGGAGTGTTACATCAACCTCCATCAATCTGGGCAGCCTTGTCGCTGTCGAGAGGAATGCCTGACCGATCCTCGCCGACAAATCGAGTATTCCAAGTATATGGGGAGACCTGAGGAGGAGCCTGTGATTGCTTTCCTTGAGAGGGACAATGGAGGAAGAGGATCTCCTCTCGTAAAATTCCGCAGGAGGTCCTAGATGTGATGGACGGAGGGGTGAAGGCCACGCCAAGAACGGCTTGAAGACTCAAAGATCAAGGAGTCAAGTGGAGGCTCTTTGCCAAAATTGTGTTGGGGTTGTGAATCATCAACGGACCTTATTTCAGCACCAACTTCCTCCGCCGTGGAAGATTTCACAGGAGCCAAGCCGGATTGGGGCACCATCATGTATGAGGCCTATACATCACAGAGAAGCTTAGGCCAAAATTGTGGATGAGGAAGGACCGTAATGCTATCTTAGCACCTATTTGTGCACTTAGGGAGACTCTCAACCAAGAGCTTGAGGATGCTTGGCATCCTTCAAGATTATCCATCTCCAAATAAGCTTAGAGCGGCCTACCTTTCGCTCTAAGGAAGACATGGAGGACAAACCTCCACAAGGACCCTAGGGACCGAGAGCGGAGGAGGCGGAGGCAACAAGGTTGCCGGAGGGAGGCCTTCCCACAAGAGGAGCAAGGAAGGGGAGCAAGATCTGGCCAGAGGCCAAGTGGTAGTCTATGAGGGGCGTGACTACCACCAGATGGGTGATTTACCCCAAGGGTGGAGGAGTCCCCACCATCGTGTGCCTAGGAAGAGGCACCCGTGAGCCACTCCCTAGGGGAGGCGCATCAGGCGCCCATCACGAGGTGTGCTGTGCCAGGGTAGGTCTCACCCCACCGCGAGGGTGCTACCATGCAGAGGGGAAGAGGAAGGAAGGGGCGGGGCGTCATGAGGCAAGGCGCCCAGCCACCATCAATCATACCAAGGGAGAGCGGATGGGCAATCTGTGAGGCCCACGCCATCGCACATGGCCCGGTGGAGGTGGAAAGGCTGGAAATTTCAAAGAAGAGGCCAAAGAAGGGGCGGAATTTGGGCCCCTAGAGATTTGGCCGAGTGTTTGGCACTCACCGAGTGGATTTGAAGGGGCTAGGGAATTAACAGCCACCTATGGGCATGTCAGGAGGAAATTCGCTTAATAAGGCCCAAGAGATGACAGAGAGGAGAGCAGGGACCAAATGGCAATTGGAGGCCATGGAGTCCAAGGAAGGGGCGCCCAAGTTGGAGAAGGTCTGTGGAGAAGCTTCAGCGACCTGTGGATCAGCCAAGTGAGAAGGTCTTGAGGGAAGGTTGGCTCAAACCAAGAGAGCTGGCCCGAGCGACTACCTAACGGGACTCATGGAGGCAAAGGCGGAGGAGCACTTTGCCCACCTAGAGTGTGAAAGGAAGAGCAAAATCGAGGCTCTAGGGAGAGAAAACAAAGCGGTTCAGCAAGTGGATACAAGAACAAGTGATGGCTACTAAGCCATCAAGATCCGGACATGGAAGAAACGCGAAGAACCCAGATAATTTGGAGGAGAAGCCGGAGCTAGAAGCTCAAGACCAAAGAACGTAGGAGTTGAGCGTGAAGAGTGCTTGGCAAGCGGAGAGGAAGAGCTTGCTCAACAACTAGGGACTTGGAGGAGGAGGAGGAGGAGGAAGAGCACCTTAAGAAGGTGGTGCATAGAATGTGGGTGAGGAAGGAAGGTTTTGGGCGATTATGCCCTTCAAGCAAAGTTGGCCAACCATGAGGGAAGCACAGAGGAGAATGTGACCCTCCATGTGAAGGTGGGAGAATCACCACCTCAAGGGATGCCTAAGGGTAGGTGTGAAGATGGAGAGTGGCCCAATGAATTGATGATCTCCAAATGCAATATCATAGTCCTGGGCGCCCATCTTCACAACAGATATTGAAGGCCAACAACGGCAGCTGCGCACAAGAGGAGGACAATAGGTCCTGCGATGATGATAGGAAGGAGCTGGGTGCAGCAAACCGGATGCCTGACTTTGATGAGGCTAATATGACATGGACTGAGGAGTCCTGAGAGTCGGACCTGGAGGAGAAACGCTGCAGCCCAAGAAGGAAGATGGCGCTGAAAGCAAGGAGGGGATGCCTCACCATAGGGGGTCACCCCACCACTCAGAACCGCTGACTACTGTAGGGCTGCCACCCCACGCCTAGTTCATCGTGGGTGGAATCTCGTGTCCCGAGACACTGGAGGTCCACATTCACCCTCAATGTCGCTAGGCTTAGGATCTCCCAAGGGAATGGTTTTGTGCCAAGAGACGCTAACTTCTATCACACCGACCGCCCAGCTAAGTCGTACTTACCCCCCTCACACCCATCTACTCAACCACTACTACCTCGCTTGTCCAACTACCACGGATCTAACTCCCGACTGCCCCCTCCACACGCGGTAGTCCGCCACTACCGGTAGTGGAACAACACGAGGTGGGTCCCACACCAAACCCTAGCGACATTTCGCGGGATCTCACGGGTTGCCCACCCGTAGTCCGGGTGATATTCTACCCCTGCACACTATGCCCACACACCGATTCCCCGACACCGGGACCTAGTTCCCTACCTCAATCCACACACACACACACACAAGGGCACACCATTATTTCCTCCAGGAAAACTTCCCTGACTTCCTTCAGCAAGACACTCAATTGCGATTCTTACACACCAATTCCACCATGACCTCTCAATTAGTTCTCTTCCTTCCCACTCTTCACACCTCGCATCGCTGCATGGTTTAATCTCTCCTTCCCCACCGCCTCACTCCTTCTCTCTCTCGATTCGCCTCAGCATCCACCACTCACACTGCACTTCAATGAACACAACCAGAAAGAAGCAAGGAGAAGAACCTGGGCCACAAGAAGCACGAGCAAGCTCCGCACCCGCCCGCCAATCCCTTGGTTCCTCCCTTTGTCGCCAAGATTGCTGATCGCCCTCCTCCTCCACCATGGAGCAAGCTCTCGACCACCCCTAGGAGCCCCTCGCACCCCCGCCTCGCTAATTGGACGCTCCAACCAGCCATGTGGGGATCTCAACCAGAATTATCCGTGAGGGACATCTCTTATATACCGGGCACGCCATGCCCGGATTTTAGGTCCTAAGATGGCTATGAAGGGACGCGCCACAATTCGGAGCGATCCTAGGTCCAGGCAAGATCCTAACCAAATTATCTTTAGGATTGCTATCACCTCCGCACGCCATCTCGCGCCCTCCTCGACTTGGCCCTGCCCCGTCCTCCATTGCGCCGCCACGAGCCTCCTCGCCACCGATCCGATGTGTTTTCCCACACTACTTCCACCTCACCGGACGCCCTAATTTGAGGTGTACCGCCTGGAGCTTCCGCCTTCCGCTGGCCGCCTATTGCCGAGGATTATTACTGCCTCGCCCACCCAAGCTCGACCTCCTCCTCACTTAACTCCTCCAAAGTCGCCTCCGTGACAATAGGGAGCCAACCCCGCAGGTAGAAGTATGCACTTCGGGTCCTCACTTGAGAGGTAGGCCCCGATCCCTCCTATTTCCACACGCACATGGATGGAGGTTACGCTGCCTCCATTCACATATAGACCAGAACATAAGTTTCCTCATCCATGTGCCGAGAATATAATAGGACCTCTCAGAGAGGTGCTTACCCCTCCTCCCGTAGGCTACACCGTTGCTCGCCATGTCCTCGCGAGGCGCCGTCATCCCGCCCGCCATGCCGCTCAGTTGCGCCAATGAGCGCCATCATGCGTGACTCTCCACGACCGTCCTGCTCAAAGAACCCCGTAGGTGAGGTTTCTACCCTGCTGTCGCCTTCCTCGTAGTTCCTTCCACTACCCCTGTGGTCCCGCTACCCGCCTCTTCCCTTTGTCTTTCTCCCGCCACGTGCCTCATCCCGCCTCCCGCTTATATCGCCTCCGCTAGCTTATGGGCCTTTTCCACCGAGGCCGCCTCGCCTCGGCTCGCAACAACTCCGCATCTCCCGGTTCGGGCATCCTTAATTTGAGCCATGAGTGCTTCTCACTGCTCGTCATGGCTTGCAACTTCTCCCGGCCCCGCATAATCTTCTTGAATCTTGGCCCTTATTTCCTCTAGGTTCCGCTTGTCTTCCTCCAGCTTGCTTGCGCCTCCTCTTCACAAACCCGCCTTCACCACTTCCTCCCGCCGCCGCACATCGAGCCGTGAGAGCTAAAGCCGCTTGATCCAACAACCGCTTGGGCCCGGATCATCGGCCGGGCCCCGCAAGTCCACTTGCGGGCCCGCCGCCGACGCCATCCCTCCGTCGAGAACTTTCCCCAAGGTGCGCACCTCACCAATTCGGCATCCACCGCTGCTGCTGGAGTCCCTTGAAAATCTCTTCCCATGCCGAGGAGGGGTCCGCTCGAGGTCACCTAAACCCTCCGGAGTTGATTCATCATCCGCATCCGTGAAAATTGTCCTCTGGATCGCGCCTCCTCTTCGCCACCTCAACCGCTTGGCCTTCATTTTCAGAGCGCCTGCTGACCTGGTGACGCCGCTTCACCTTTTCACGATGCCCGCCTTCACCCCGGTCTTCCTCTTTGCTGAATTTCCTTCCTCCTCCGAACCGCCTGCCGCCACCGACTCCCAATCCGATCCGATTTCCTCCTTGGGCTCCTCCGCCCATTTCACCTCCCTAACCGGCTTCCACATGTGGAGGGAGGCCACAATTCCACCTCCGCGCTAGCGACATAAAGATGGACCAAATGGTGAAATTAGAGAGGGCCGAGGGTAGAGAAATCAGTTCAACCTCTTCACACAACTTGTCAAGAGAATTCGCCTCAATCGATCCCCTTGACCACTTCATGAAGGAACAAAGAAGAAGTGGTCGACAAATAATCCCGCTTTGTGTCATAGGAAACATAGGAGCCATCCGCCATCATCACTGCTACAACCTCCACCATTGGTTCCCGCTACTTTAACCAGGCGGCGCCGCTGCTTCTTTCCCGGACTCCCACCCCAAACCGCCTCCTCCCCCCGCGCCATACACCCTCCTAACCACCTGTGTCCCAATCTGGCTTCGCCCACCCCGCCTGCTTGTCCTTCGTGTGCGACACCCCGCACTCCCCAAGTTCATGTAATTCCACCGCTCTTCCATGAAACCCAAGCTCAGCCTTCACACCTACTAACTTTCCAATGATCCATGTTTGGCCATTGGGCATAACTCACTGGGACCTTGGGCGCCATCCTCCACGGTCTCCCGGTCTCGCCCAAACCAACGCACGCGAATGGGGGTCCCTGTGGTTCCTACTCAAAGGCACTGCCGTAGCGCCTTCCTCCTCTAGCCCGCGATGTCGGATGGGGGTTCGAGCTCCTTCCTTCGTGGTGCGCCCGCGCCTCCCGCAGATCGCGTTCTCCTGATGCCCCTCGACTGCGCTCCCCTCCAGGCCCGCTTCGCCTCCGCCACCGCGCCTGTTTGAACGGACTGCCATTTCCTAGGGTTAAGTTTCCTGTGTTCCCTCCTCGACCTCTACCGCCGCCCCACATCCCAATCCACAACCCCACACTCATTCGCCTATCAATCTTGACTCCAAGCCTATAGACCTATCACTCCTAATTATACCAACCCCTACCTCACATATATAGACCTTTTAGTGGACATCCTAAGTCCATGGGCCAAGGAACATCGAGTTCCGGACCCTTATTATCTAACCTAAGAAATAAAAACAAGAAAAACCATAGGCCAAGGACGCTTTTATAAATACCCTTGCCTCACGTCAACCCGACTTATTTTCACACCACACCGACCAAAAACAAAAAACACTTCAAGGCACATCCTGGTCAGGTTCCGAGTCCGTGACACACATCTACTCGTAAGGTAGGGGCGGTGCCCGCAGCGCGGGGCTTCGATGGGGAGCTTCCCGGCCCAACGGCCCGGGATGAAGGAGCCGGGGTTCGGTACCAGAAGGAGGCGAGGTGGTGAGAAGTGTCCGGGAGAGGATCGAGGCGGGTCCCACCGCCGAGAAGGAGGGTGAAGTTCCACCCCACAAGAGCCCGCCGTGATAGGGAGACCAACGCAAAAGGGACCGAGGAGTTAGTGGCGACATCAGCCAAAGAACAATGAAGACTCTCATGCTCCAAGATAGTATGCCAAACCAAACAGGAGAAAGGAGCAAAGAGGATTCCAACCTGACGCCACCATGAGAGGAAGGAAGGAAGAGAGATGGGGACCAGATCACCATAGTAGAGTCACTACCCCTTGTGAGTCTCTGACTACCGTGTAGGGTGCTTATAGAAGGAGTGCGGCCGGGCGGCGGAGGTTGGAAAATGGACGCCTCCCCTGCTTTTGACAGAGGAATCACGCCGCCTCAACCATGTAAGGGGCAACATGGTAGCCGCCAAAGCTAGGAAGAGAGCACTTGGGAGGGCTTTGCAAAAAGACAAGAGAGCCAATCAGAACGCAAAGTTTGGGCAACTAAATTCAAAAGAGCTATTTTAACAAACAAGTTGAGGCTAAAAATGATTAAGAGAGCATGTCGAAATTCTTCAAAACCTAAGTCAAGTTGTAGGATATTGTTAGAATAGAAGATATCGCCAGACAGAATCGGGCCAAACGACCTAGCGGGCGAGGGATAGGTGCACTCAAGGATGCCGCCAATGTCACATCGGACGAACACCTCGAGTCAGACTCCTGTTTCTGTGGTAGCACCGGACTATCAGAGTGAAGCGGATGAGCAGCCGCAGCCGTAGCCGTGGCAGCTATCCCTCCGCCCCCAGGCATACTTGCTTTCTCCACCGATGCTGCGCGTTTCGGATCCCCTGGCAGCATTGCCAACTGGCTGATGGAAACTACCGCAGGCCTCCATAGCAATCTATCTCTCCGATGGTTTGCTGCAGCTTCCGCAGTCCCGCTGTCGGCGCCAGGAGTCTGCAGCAGGCATGCCAATGATCTGCGTTTCACTGGAGGGTCACTGTGCACCTGAGCAGACCTTCGAGCTCCGCCACCTGCCGCCCCTGCCGCAGCCCGGGGTGACGGTGGACTCCTGGAGTCCATCAAGCTATGGCGAAACGAAAAGTGGCAGGAATGTCGAATTTTGGTTGACATGTCAGGAGGGCTGCCTGTCACCGGTCGTGCCAGTAATCACCCGGTCGCCACGGCGGCTTTAGACCTGAACGGCGTCGCCTGTTCTTTGATCGTCGGAGAGGGGATCGTTGGTGCCGGTGTGTCATAGTGCCTCTGCAGCATCGCCTCAGTAGCCTCTGCAGCCTCAGCGCCATGAACTCCCTGTTGATGCAGGTATGTTGCGTCCTCTCTCCTCACGTGTTGCTCACTGTCATGTCGGCTGGGGCCTTAGGTCTGATGGTTTGTTGATGGTAGGAGCGCGCTTGCTGGGAAGTAGCCTCGGATTGCTGTTTGGGCTGGGGTTTTCGCTTATCAGGAGAAGATGCTATGGCATTCCACGGCTGAGCTAGCGGGCACACTTTCCGGCGGACGTCTACCCCACCTCGCCCTGTGGAGGTAGGTGTAAATCTGAAATTCCAAGCGAATGCAGAAAGTCATGGCACATTGTCTGTAAACCAGTGCCTGGATGGTTGCAGGAGCCCATGTTCGGCAGCAGGCCCGTGCCAGAATAGGGCATGAATGGAATGTTGCTGTGGACCGGACGCTTGGGGCTTTGGTAGCTGGACTGGGCTCCAAGGGCTGGTAGAGCATCCCTCGCTCGTCTGCTGCTGCCTCAACATCTCTTACATACAACGTATGTGGGCTCTTGCACTGTGATTCCATCAACCCATTGTACAAAACAAGAGGAAAGGCAAAATCTATGCAAGTATTACGTCTGTGTGTTTCGTAGCGGAGGGGACATCAAACTTGTACCCAGGCTGCCTCTCGAAGGCAGCATTGGTTGCAGGAGTCGGAGGCAGGAAACGGGCAGCTACTCCCAGCGTCATGACAGAGAAGTTGGCTGCGCTGTGACCTGCCTTCCAACCTGTCGAGAACCCTTCAGCCTCGACCTTCGTCTCCTGGAACCTGAGGTGCCTGCCATCTTTCCTGATGTGCCTGCCATCTTTCCTGAGGTGACTGCCACCTTCTTGAGGTGCCTGCCGCCTTCCCTGGTTTTCCCAAATTACAAGTTTTCAGGGCTCTCCAAATTTTGGACCTAGTCTACTTTGCCATTTCACGGGTCCCAAAGTCTTCGAGCTTCTTTTAGTGAAATTATCCGAAATCATTTCATTTTTAATACGAATGGCTAACACGAGTGGATCAGCGAATGGACGATATCGTCAATAGAGACCCTATAGCAGAGGGCAGCCTACTGGACCATGTACCAATGAGCTTAGGCCTGCTGGGTTCGGAAACCGGGGTACGAAGAAGACCATTCTGAGGTTAATAAAATTCAGGGCTAAGATATGTGGAAAAAAAAAATCCATTAGGGGCTAAGAATATATTTGAGACATTATAATGGGCTCGAAGTGATCTAAGAAGTGATCATTAGGATGAAGCATATATATTGTAGTCCTAAGGAAGAGACCATTAGGGTTAAGCACATATGCCCTAGATTGCTAGGGGCTAGGAAGAGAGCATTAGGGTTAAGCACATATGCCCTAGATTGCTAGGGGCTAAGGAAGAGACCTATTAGGGGCTAAAAATAAATCATTAGAGGTCAAGCATGTATATCGTAGACAACTAGGACTAGGACATGGATAAGGAGGAGACAATTGAGAGCTAAAAAGATATCACTAGGAACCATATATAGATGTAGGAGACCACTAGAAGATAAAGATATATATCGGAGATCATTAGAGCTAGATCTATCCTTAGTCCCTAATGGTCTTTGAAATCATATCTCCTAGTGTCTTTAACGCATTACTAAGAATACATATTAGAAACCATGAGGGGCTAACAGATATTAGAGTCCAACAAAAATATACTAGTATATTTTCCGTTGGACTCTAATATGTATTCAAAGTTACAAATGACAATAGGCATTCACCAAAATCGAGGCACCATATGTTCCCATTCCAATACTAGTGCTGCGGCATCTCGAGCTTGGCAGCGGACATCAGATTTCAAGAAACATTATAGAAATTTCCAGATCAGATTTCTAGTAAAATCAAGCACCCCAAATCCTATTTCCACCACACCTGATTTCCACTGCAAACATGGTATTTCTTGAAGGGCGTGAATATCCGAACCCCCTTCTTTTGGTTTTGAACCCCCTTCTCGAATTCGACACAATCCTGAAATAAGCATTTTGGCTATTTTGCGCACAAATACAACCCTTTCTCTGCAGATGTCAAACCTTAAGGCCTTGTTCGGAATGTCTAGCCGGCTCCCTATACATTCTAAACAAAGAGGTACAATGCTGAAATCCATTGTCACTTTGAAACTAGTTCACAATTGAAAACCCAACAATTAAAAGGTATGGACAAATGCTGACAAGCTCGCGTCCCATCCACGTATAAGGACAAGTCAAGCGAGAACAAGCACATGGAGGTGGCTAGAAAACGATTCATCGTACTAACCGACTCATCCGATGCTGGCGGAATCAATCCATAACAACGGACAAATTTTGAATGCCTCCAGCTCTTGTTGATCGGGTTGTCGTTCTACCCAAGGCCCTTGAGTCTTCGTTACGTGCCCTAAGGAGCTCTGCCAAGGGTCCCATACATTATCTGTTGGCCTCTACCAACAATGCTTGCTTGGTCTTCATCCAATGGGCACTCAAAGAAACCACTTGCGCTTCGTGAGAGTCCTTTCACACGCATACCTTCGCCTTAACTGCAAGTCCTCTACGGTGGGCCTCAAGGTCAATTCTTCGTCTCGTGCATCTAGAAGAACCTCATACTCATGGATCCTTTATGGAATGTACTTGCACACCTCAAGTCGCCCTCAATAGCAATACAATTTCGTCTCAGCAAGAAGGCTGCTAATAAAGTTGTCCCACTACATGTATCCAAAACCCAACTCTTTGGAGAAGGTTTTGATAAGTTTCATCATCAGTCGGCCTCTGTATGATACACCACCAACTTGTCATGTGACATGTACATATGTTTTTGAAGCGGTGTCATGAATGATGACCTCCCATTGTTAAAAGTCCCATGGTGTTTGGTATCATTGCCTATGTCCTTTGTACATGCATCTTTGACGCCCAACCCACACATACTCCACAATTTCAAATTTGCCTCGTCATTGTTCATGTTCGTCTTGTCCTATACAAATGAAACTAAGCCCCTTCCTGCTCCATTTTTGCACGCTCTCTAACTGCATGTGCCTCCACATCATCATCATCACAATCATCCTAAGTTCATTGCATAGTAGTTTTCCTCAAAGCTCGCAAAACAATATCCATAATTTGCTTGTCCACCTTTTAAAAGTCCATAGGCCCGATGTCAAACCCCTTGGAACGCTCCATTACGTGGAGTGTGTACTTCCGTCCTTTGAGAAACCTTGCATGTCTAAAACATCTCTACTTTTCACTTGATATTGTGCCTGCTGTGGATGCAACAATGAAAACCTCCCCTTCCTCTTGGTCCTTGTCCAGTCAAAGCATTCTCAGTTGCCTTCCTTTCCAATTATTTAAAAAATGAAATGTTTGAAGACGTCGGAAGTTTAGAAAGGGGTCCAAGCATGGTTTGGTGCTCACATTAGTTAGAAATGCGGATGAAACATTGTTATTTTTTCCTCATTGGGCATTAATAATTTTATCTAATTTATTTCTTCTATCTGATTTTCATAGGGTATACAAATATATTACTTCTATATGAGGTTAAAATTTAAAATTAAAATATTCATGAAAATATTCAAAATGAAAGTCTAAATTTAGAGACTATTTGGGACTCGGCATTGTCTCACTCAAAGCAGCACTTGTCACAATATGTTTCAGTGGGACCATGGAAAAGAAACTGTAAGCAATGGCCCTTCACCTCAATCATTTTATAATATGTTTCAGATGAGCAAACGGATCGCCGGTAAGTCAACGAATTGAGTACGTGATACTCTCTCACAAAGACTAAGAGGAAGATTCCGGCTTGGAGACACTGCTTGTATTTGCTCTTAGAGAAGAGGTCACCATCACACCACTACTGTGAGGAAGCAAATCTCAACATTACAGCGAAGAGTAGGTTTATCTTGGTTTTTGGCAGGAGTATGTAGCATGAAACCGGAATCTTATGTGTGGAGCGAGGACCGCTTGGATCCGACATGTTTGATAAACTTTTCCTTTGAGAAGGGCTTGACCGAGCTTAAAGTGGGTCGATGTGGTGGAACCTGGCATGGGAGTGGTGGATTGAAGCGGCGGGATGTGTTGAGTATGGGTGGCGTGGAAGTGGTGGGTAGAGGTGTGTGGTATGCAAGCGGGTTTAGGTGGTCCTTAGCTCATTCTATTTCTAACTCTTGGTTCTTTTTGTGATAGGTATACATGGAAGCTCATCGTCACGACACCGACGGCCAGCGCACAATCCCTGGTCGCTGTAGCAAGGGGTCCGCTCCCAAGAGAATGATAGGCCCGCTACGCCGACCGATTCTTACCCCACGTCGCGACCATTCGCACCCGAGCGCGCGTGTGCACGGTTCTACAACTAACCACTCTTAACGTTCACCGAACAGGCCCGGTGTGGCCAAACGTTTAAGGACTCGTCGTCTGCATCCCGATCCGTCCATCCCTAGTCCGTTCTTCTCACTCCTCTCAATACACTCATCTTTCTTGGAAAAGAGTGGTGGGTCTGGTTCGGACCTCCTCCGCTGCTCCGCCGCCTCCTCCGCCTTTCACACCTCCAGTGAGTTCCCTCACCACGCTGCTTGGCCCGTCCGACACGGGCCGCCTGACGAGCAAGGGTCCTGACCACTCCCCGCACACCACCACACGCTAGGGGTCCGTCACCAGACCTTGACTGCCTCGTCTGTGCGCCGCCTGACTCAGACTCACGTAGCAAAAGATGCAAGGGTCTACAAGGAAACGCAGATTCACCCCAAGAGAAAGATCCTTTACTAGAGCAACTCGCCCTCTTATCGCGCCCAAGGTCGTCTTTATACACTCTATTCTCGAGTGGCCAGCCCAAGGCCTAGCCGCCGCCTACTATTTCACTATTCCGCCTATCTACGCCCGCCGAGGTGCAGAGTGCTTACCTGTGTGTGGCATCCCTTACGCCCCGCCTCTTCACCGATCTCCTCCCTCACTGTCTGCTCCAACATGGCCCCAAGGTCCTGCACAGACTCGCTCGGGCCTCCTCCTCGCCCTCCTTCTCGACCCGGCCCCGGGTCCGGCCCATCCGCCGAGGGTGACGCAGACCTCTAGAGCCTTGAGGAGCTCGCATGGTAATAGGCAAAGTCCGAATCACAATTGCTTCTCCACATGAGCCCGGAGCAATCTTGACCCTCCTCCTGAGGTGCTCCAAAGAGGCTGGTCGCCTGCCCGCCGAGCCGCCTCCGCCGCCACTGTACTCGCCAACCGGGTCAGCACTTCCTTGAGGATGCCAAGGCCGCCGACACCTCCCTCGCACTTTTGTCTGCCGCCGACGTGCTCCTCCTCCCGCCTGTAGCTCGACTAGCTTGCCGCCATGGAGCCACGCTCTCCTCCGCCTGCAATCGGGAGCGCCTTCGCTCCTCTCCGGCCCTCCTCCTCCGTCCATCTTTTGCTCTCGAAGGTCCGCCAACTCCTCTCCAGCGGCCCAAGATCTCCGCCCGGCTCCTCGACTTCCCTCAGCCTTCTCCAACTCCGGGCGATGTCCAACTCGGATCGCCGCCAACTCACCGCTCCTCAAACATGCCTCAAGCCGGCTTCTACCTCCTGCTCATGGGTCCGGCGATCACTTCATGGAGGGCTCCATGTCATCAGGTCTTGAGCCGCAAGGTTTCCTTGTGGTCCTCCATTTCCGCCGACGCCTCCGCCTCCTCAGTGGGTCCGAGATCCTCCATCTCCTGCTTCGGCCTCCTTCTCTCCGCCTGCTCGTGCCTACTCTGCGGCTTGTTTCGCATTGGCCGCACTGCCTGCTTTCTCCACCTGCCCCTGCCTCACGCTGTAATGGTCCTGGCTTATTAGCCACGGCGCCTCCCGCCTTTCACTCAGCCTCCCGCTTGAGGTTGTTCCCCGCTGAGCCGCCTTGGCCAGTCCCGGCCCGCCTCCGCTGTCTTCGGCCTCCTCCGACCCTCTCTACTTCCTCCGTCTCAGAGGTCTTCACCTGCTTGGCCTCCTCTGACTGCCCACTGCTCAGACACTGAGGATCGGCCCACCAGCTTGACCTGACTGCCCTCTCCGCCCGCCCGCCTCCTCGATCCTGCGAGGGACTCCGCCTTCTCGGGCCGCCACGCCTCTACCACCGGAGCTCCACCATCCATCGCCGGGTGGCTCCACTTGGGTCTTCTCATTGCCGCAGAGACCCAAGCATACCGTCCATGATTTGTGAGCCAAAACCCGCCATGTTTCCTCCACGGCCACACTGGGAGACACCCAAAGTCCGCTGTGGGTGCAGCATCTCCCGGGTCCGTTTATGGACTGAGCATCATAGCTCCCGGAGGGAGTCCTGACCGGGCTCTCATCAATGAGGACCCTGTGTCCCGAGTGTTTCGGGTCCCGGCCTTCTACTTTTGGCCCTCTTGGTAGCTCCTTCTCCGCCTTCTTCGCTAGCCTTGAGGTGGTGAAGGTCCTGAACTAGCCCTCTTGCCTCTTCCGGTTGGAGACAGACGGCCTGTGAGTGGGGTTGCCGCTGCCTCCAACTCCCTGGCAAGGCCCTTTCCGCCTCAGACCGCCTCCTCCGCCTCGCCACTCATGGTAGGGGCACGGCCCGGGCGCCTGTACAGGCGCTGCCTCCGCCGCTTCGCCGAGCCCGGGCGGGTTCGGCACTGGAGTCGTGTTAGGGTTGGCTGGCCGCTGCGACCGCTAGCTCCCGCCCCATGGCCGCCTCCTCCGCAGGTGCTCCGGGGAACCAAGAGGAGGGAATGTCTTCCACGCCTCCCGGGTGGCGAGGGGTCCACAGTGATGTATAGAGTCCGAATCCTCCTGGGCTGCCCTCCTCCCACTCCGCTGGTCCGGTTGGCCACGGCCTGCTCTTCCTTCCCGCTCGCCTCCGTAGGGGCGGCCCTTCCGTAGCGCCTCTCCTCTTCCCTCCTTCAGGAGGTGTTCATGTGCCCCCACACATGGATGATGAACCATAACGCCGACGGGGTGGCTTCTCACTCTCGCCTTCCGAGCCTCCGTGCTGATTCTTGCGAAGATGATCCCGCCTCACCGCTGCTTCCTCTCGTAGAAGTCGTGGAGGAACAAGAGATTATCCCCAAGGTGGTCCACCTTGGTGAGCATATTGGACGGTGATCTTCGCCACGATCGCATCTCCTCGCCGAGGAGGTCCGGCATTAGCCACCCATTGGAGGATCGCCCCTAGTCGCAAGAGGGCCGCCCGCCGCCCACCTTCCTTCACCTTCAGGCCCGAACCACTCCCCATTCACTGGGCGGTTCTAAACTGCCTCAGACCTCCACGGCCCACCTCTTGGGTCCTCCTGTGTTCTTAGAGCGACCTCCTTGTTGGCCGCTGCCAAAGATCTTCCCGCATACCCCTGACTAGCGACGTACTGTCAAGGTCCTGAAAATATCCAGTGTAGTCCTCCACAGCCTCCTCCGCCTCCTCCAGCCCATGCATCAAGTCGAGGTAGTGCTTTGGTGATGATGTTGCTCCACCAAGCGCCATGGCTCCTACACCGCTTTCTTGGGTCCCATCTCCGCCTCTTGTTCTGCCATTATTGCTTAAGGCTCAACAATTTGTTCCTCCGCACAAGGCCGCTGTTCCAACCACAAGGTCGAGCAGCGTGAGGGTGCCTCGAGCGCCAAAAGACAACGCCAGAGCCGGTGTCCAGCGTGAGAGATCGCGAGAACCGCCACGGTTGTTTTGGAAGAATGACCTCCTCCCACTCCGTCGACAAGAATATGCCAAGGGCGCGGCTCTCGCCAGTAATCGCCGAGGCTCGCATGGCTTACTTCCCACCTTACGCCTTCGCCATTACTGCCTCACAAATTTTAGCTCATACGCCACTACAGATTTCTGAGCGTGAATACCGCTTACACCGTGCAAACTTTGCCGCCCTCAATCGCATGCCCGCCCACCTCCGCACTGGCCCACGGGCTCGCCTAAAATACACCCGACTCCTAAGTTACTTTTACCTCGATGCACTGTCTCGGCCCGAGTGTAGTCCCGACCACTCCAGCACTTGTGGTGCGGTCCGCCTCCGTGAGAGTGTAGTCCAGGCTCTCCGGAGTGCTCCGAGTCCTTCGCTTACTCCCGAGTCCTTCGCCCACTCCCGAGTCCTCCGACCTAATCCGGAGTCCTCCGACCCACTCCGGAGTCCTCCGACCCACTCCAAAGTCCTCCGACCCACTCCGGAGTCCTCCGACCCAATTCAAGTCCTTGACCTTACTCCGAGTGCAGTCTCGAGCACCCGACTTATTCCTTCCTTTCCGCCTTATTTTCCACTCCGCGCCTATGAAAAAAACAAAACCTAACTCATTTCCTACCCTAGGGGAGAGTCCGCACCCACAGCAGACAAAGTTGCTTTCCACCGTGGTGCTGGGCCGAGACATTAGAAGGGCGAGAGAACTCGCACTGGGAGTAGCTCCTTCCTCGCGTGCAGCTTATGGGCGCCATGCCCCGGAAATGCTAAGGGTGGGAAGGAACCGCCCGCCAAGGGCTCCTCCTTGCCGACAAGACTGTGAGTCGCTACCGCTGTGGGAGAAGATTTTGAGACGCCACAATTTACATGCTTTGGCAAGTACCTCAATCCTAGAGACTTGGTAGATTTCGCAATGGGCTGAGGAGGAGAACATCCAACTGATGGGTGTATGGCCGCCAAAGAGGCTCACACCAATTTGGAATTGATTGAGGAGTGTTACATCAACCTCCATCAATCGGGGCCTCGCTTGCGTCGAGAGGAATGCCTGACCGATCCGCTACCGGACAAATCGGAGTATTCGCCAAGTATATGGGAGACCTGAGGAGGAGAGCCTGATTGCTTTCCTTGAGAGGACAATGGAGGAAGAGGATCTCCTCTCGTAAATTCCGCAGGAGGTCCTAGATGTGATGGACGGAGGAGTGAAGGCCACCAAGAATGGCTGAAGACGACAAAGCATCAAGGAGTCAAGTGGAGGCTCTTGCCAAAATTGTGTGTTGGTGAACTATCAACGGACCTCTTATTTCAAAGACCAACTTCCTCCGCTTTGTGGAAGATTTCGCGAGGAGCCAAGCCGGATTGGGGCACCATCATGTATGAGGCCTACATACATCACAGGGAGAAGCTCCTTAGGCCAAATTCGGTGGATGAGGAAGGACCGTGGCCATGCTATCTTAGCACCTATTTGGTGCACTTGTGGGAGACGGGGGGGCTCCTAACCAGCAAGGAGCTTGAGGATGCTTGGCATCCTTTCAAGATTATCCATCTCCAGCCAAGCTTAGAGCGGCCCTTACCTTTCGCTCTAAGGAAGACCATGGGAGGACAAACCTCCACAAGGACCCTAGGACCGAGAGCGGAGGAGGCGGAGGCAACAAGGTTGCCGGAGTGGGAGGCCTTTCCCCACAAGAGGAGCAAGGAAGGGGGGAGCAAGATTCGGCCATAGAGGGCCAAGTGGTAGTCTATGAGGGGCAGACTACCACGGTATGGGTGACGACCCCAAGGGTGGGAGGAGTCCCCACCATTTCGTGGGTGCCTAGGGAAGAGGCACCGTGAGCCACCCCTAGGGGAGGCAGCATCAGTGGTAGGCGCCCATCACGGTGAGGTGGTGCCACCGCGGTAGGTCTGCACCCCACCGCAGGCAAGCACCCGGCCAGAGGGAAGAGGAAGGCGGGCGCATGAGGCCGGGGCGCCAGCCACCATCACCGCCGGGAGAGGATGGGGAACTGCGAGGCCACGCCATCGCTGATGGCCCGAGGAGGTGGAAGGCTGGAAATTTCCAAAGAAGAGGCCGAAGGTGAATTTGGGCCCCTAGGAGATTTGGCCGAGTGCTATGAGGCACTCAAATGAGTGGATTTGAAGGGGGCTAGGGAATTAACAGCCACCTTATGGGCATGCCAAGAGGAAGCCAATAAGGCCCAAGAGATGACAGAGAGGAGAGCAGGGACCAAATGGCAATTGGAGGCCATGGAGTCCGATGAGAAGGCAGCCAAGTTGGAGAAGGCTGTGGAGAAGCTTCAGCGCGACCTTGTGGATCAGCGGCGTGCGGAGAAGGTCTTGGAGGGAAGGTTGGCTCAAACCGAAGAGAGCTGTCCGAGCGACTACCCAACGGGACTCATGGAGGCAAAAGGCGGAGGAGCACTTTGCCCACCTAGAGCAGGAAAGGAAGAGCAAAATCGAGGCTCTAGGGAGAGAAAAACAGGCGGTTCAGCAAGTGGATACGCAAGAACAAGTGATGGCTACTCAAGCCATCAAGATCCGGGACATGGAAGAAACGCGAAGAACCCAGATAATTTGGAGGAGAAGCCGGAGCTAGAAGCTCAAGACCAAAGAACGTAGGGAGTTGAGCGTGAAGAGTGCTTGGCAAGCGGAGAGGGAAGAGCTTGCTCAACAACTAGGGGACTTGGAGAGGAGGAGGTCCCAGGAGGAAGAGCACCAGAAGAAGGTGGTGCATAGAATGCTGGTGGTGAGGAAGCGAAGGTTTTGGGCAGATTATGCCCTTCAAGCAAAGTTGGCCAACCAGCTGAGGGAAGCACAGGAGGAGAATGTGACCCTCCATGTGAAGGTGGGAGAATCGACCACCTCAAGGGATGCCTACAAGGGTAGGTGTGAAGATGGAGAGTGGCCCAATGAATTGATGATCTCCAAATGCAATATCATAGTCCTGGGCGCCCATCTTCACAACAGATATTGAAGGCCAACAACGGCGCGGCCACAAGAGGAGGACAATAGGTCCTCGTGATGATGATAGGAAGGAGTTGCTGCAGTGCAACCGGATGCCTCGTGACTTTGATGAGGCCATTATGACATGGACTCGAGGAGTCCTGAGAGTCGAGGACCTGAGGAGAAACGTGCCCAAGAAGGAAGATGGCGGAAAGCAAGGAGGGGACAACATAGGGGGTCACCACCACTCAGAGTCCGCTGACTACCGGTAGGCTGCCACCCCACGCCGGTAGTCTCGTGGGTGGAATCTCGTGTCCCGAGACACGGTGAGGTCCACATTCACCCTCAATGTCGCTTGTAGTCCCGGGATTCGCCTCCCAAGGGAATGGTTTGTGCCAAGAGACGCTATCTTCTATCACTACCGACCTTGCCTAGCTAAGTCGTGACTTACCCGCTACCACCCTCACACCCATCTACTCAACTACTACTACCTCCGCCTTGTCCAACTACCACGGATCTAACTCCCGACTCTCCCCTTTCCTACCAGCGCTCACCACTCACCGTGTAGTGGAACGAACCACCGAGGTGGGTCCCACACCAAACCCTAGCGACGATCTGGGCCATGGATCTCGCACGGGTTGTCCCCACCCGTAGTCCGGGTGATATTCGCACCCCCCACACTATGCACCCGATTCCTAGGGACCAGGCCTCCTACCTCAATCCACACACATGCACACACACAAGGGCCACACCACCTTATTTCCTCCGAAACACGCTCCCATGCGCACTTCCAGACAAAGACCGCTCAATTCGGATTACACACCACCCACCATGACCTCTCCACTGCTCTCTTCCTTCCCACTCGATCTCACCGCATCGCTGCACAAGATTTAATCTCTCCTTCCCCAATCCGCCTCACTCCTTCTCTCTCCTCGACCCGCCTCGTGCATCCACCACTCACACTTCACCCTCAATTGAACACAACTAGCGAGGAAAGAAGTGAAGGGAGAAGAACCTGTGGCCACAAGCGCACGAGCAAGCTCCACCCGCCCGCCAATCCCTTGGTTCCTCCTCCTTGTCGCCAAGAATTGCCCATCACCCTTCCTCCTCCTGAGCAAGCTCTCGACCACCCTAGGAGCTGCCTCGCACCCCCGCCTCCGCTAATTGGACGCCAACCAACCAGTGGGATCTCAACCAAATTATCTCACGGGAGAGGCATAATTCGCCTCTTATACACCCGGGCGCCATGGATTTTTAGGTCCTAAGATGGCTATCGAAGGACGCGCCCACACCGGAGCGATCCTAGGTCCAGGCAAGATCCTAACCAAATTATCTTAGGATGCTATCACCTCCGCCACGCTTATCTCTCGACTTGGCCGCCTGCCTCGCCCTCCATTGCCGCCGCCACGAGCCCTCCCGCCACCGATCCGGCTGTGTTTTCCCACAATACTTCCACCTCACCGCCACCGCTGGACGCCCTAATTTGAGGTGTACCGCCTGAGCTTCCGCCTTCCGCTTGCCGCCTATTGCCGAGGATTATTACCGGCCTCGCCCACCCAAGCCGGACCTCCTCCTCACTTAACTCCTCCAAAGTCGCCTCCGACAATAGGGGCCAACCCCCCGCGCAATGGTAGAAGTATGCACGGGTCCTCACTTGCGAGGTAGGCCCCGATCCTCCTATTTCCACACACATGGACAAGGAAGGTTAACGCTGCTCCCCATTCACATATAGACCAGAACATAAGTTTCCTCATCCATGTGCCGAACATAGGACCCTGAGCAGAGGTGCTTACCCCTCCTCCCGTAGGCTACACCGTTGCTCGGTCCATGTCCTGCGGGTGCCGTCAGGCCCCTGCTCCGCCATGCCGCCAGTTGCGCCAATGTGGTGCCCACTCCGCTGTAGTGGACTCCACGACGCGCTGCTCAAAGAACCCCGGTAGGTGTTTTGCCACCTTTGCTGCCGCTTCTGTAGAGTTCCTTCCACTACCCCGCCGTGGTCCTGCCACCGCCTTCCCTTCCTTCCTTTCTCGCCCGCCACGTGCCTCATCCCGCCTCCTGCTTATACCGCCTCCGCGCTTATGGGCCTTTCCACCGAGGCCGCCCGCCTCCTGGCTCGCAACAACTCCCGCATCCCGGTTCGCCCTGTGGGCATCCTTAATTTGAGCCATGAGCGCCGGCTCGTCATGGCCTGCAACTTCTCCTCGGCCCCGCACAAATCTTCTGAATCTTGGCCCTTATTTCCTCTAGGACCCGCTTGTCTTCCTCCAGCTTGCTTGCGCTTGGCCTCCTTCACAAACCCGGCCTTCACCACTTCCTCCCGCCGCCTTGCACACCGAGCTGTGTGAGAGCTAAAGCCGCTTGATCCAACAACCGCTTGGGCCCGACCATCGTGGCCGCCCCGCAATCCACTCAGGCGGCCACGCCATCCCTCCGTCGAGAACTTTCCTCCCAAGCAAGGTGCACCTCACCACCGTGCATCCACCTCGCTGCTGGGAGTCCCTTGAAAATCTCTTCCCATGCCGAGGAGGGGTCCGCTCGAGGTCACCCCTAAACCCTCCGGGTTGATTCATCATCCGCATCCGTGTCAAGAAATTGTCCTCTGATCGCGCCTCCGCCACCTCAACCGCTTGGCCTTCATTTTCAGGCGCCTGCTGACCCGGTGACGCCGCCTTCACCTTTTCCCGAGGCCCGCCTTCCACCCCGGCCTTCCTCTTTGCCGGTAGAAATTTCCTTCTCCTCGAATCGCCTGCCGCCACGACTCCCTATCCGATTTCCTCGATTTCCTCCTTGGGCTCCTCCGCCTTCCATTTCACCTCCCTAACCGCTTCCACATGTGGGAGGCCACAATTCCACCTCGCGCGCTAGCATGCACATAAAGATGGACCAAATGGTGAAATTAGAGAGGGTCGAGGGTAGGAGAAATCAGTTCAACCTCTTCACACAACTTGTCAAGAGAATTCGCCCCAATCGATTCCCCTTGACCACTTCATGGAAGGAAGCAGAAGTGGTCGACAAATAATCCCGCTTGTGCAGAAACATAGGAGCCATCCGCCGACCCATCAATCCTGTTACAATCCTCCACCACCGGTTCCTGACGCCTTTAACCAGGCGGCCAGGTTCTTTTCCGGACGCCCATCACCAAACCGCCCGCCTCCTCCTACCGCGCCATACACCTCCTAACCAATTCCAGTCCCAACTCGGGCTTCGCCTAATTCCCCCGCCTTGCTTGTCCTTCTGTGGCGCGACACTCGCACTCATCCCAAGTTCATGTAATTCCACCGCTCTTCCATGAAGCCAAGCTCCTCCTTCACCACCTCAAATAACTTTCCAATGATCCATGTTTGGCCATGGAGCAAGCACAATCACGACCTTGGGCGCCATCCCTCCACAAGAGTCTCCTGTCGCGCCTCAACCGATCGCCTGACCACCCGGGCGGGCCTGTGGTTCCTACCTCCTCACCAACCCAGCGCCTTCCTCCTCTAGCGACTGCGATGTCGGATGGGGGTTCGAGCTCCTTCCCTCGTGCGCCCGCGCCTCCCCGCAGATCGCGGTTCCCGATGAACTCCTCGACTGCCGCCTCGCCCTCACAGGCCCGCCGCTGCCTCCCGCCCCACCGGCGCTCCGTTGTCCGAACGGATTACATTCCTAGGGTTAAGTTCCTGTTCCCTACCCCTGCTCGACCGCGACCGCCGCTCCACACCCCAATCCACAACCCCACACTCATTCGCATTTAACGTTGACTCCAAGCCTATAGACCTATCACTCCTAATTATACCAACCCCTACCTCACATATATAGACCTTTAGTGGACATCCCAAGTCCATGGGCCAAGGAACATCGAGTTCTAATTCTTATTATCTAACCTAAGAAATAAAACAAGAAAAACCATAGGCCAAGGACGCTTTCTATAAATACCCTTGCCTACCGTCAACCCCGACTTATTTTCACACCACACACCAAAAACAAAAAAACACTTCAAGGCACATCCCAACAGGGGGTTTCCGAGTCCGTGACGTTACATCTACTCGGAACTGGGTAGGCGTGCTCGCGCAGGGGCCTGATGGGGAGTCGGGCCCTAACGGCCCGGCTGCGGATGAAGGAGCCGGGGGGTTCGGTGGCATACCCCCTGGAGAAGGAGGCGAGGTGGTGGGAGAAGCAGCCCCAGCGGAGGAGGAGATCGAGGGCGGGGTCCGACCCGCCGAGGAAGGGGGAGGGGTGAGAAGTTCCCTCACCCCACGAATAAGGGAAGAGCCCGGGCCAGGATAGGAGACCAACGCAAAAAGGGACCGGAGGAGTTAGTGGCGACATCAGCCAGCAAACGGGGAATGAAGACTCTTTGAAGATGCTCCATGATAGGTATGGACAAACCAAACAGGAGGAAAGGAGCAAAGAGGATTCCAACCCAGGGGACGTCACCGATGAGGAGGAAGGAAGGAAGAGAGATGGGGACCAGACTACCATAGTAGGTAGTCAGCCTACCCCGGTAGTCTGCCAGACTACCGCGGTAGGGTGCTTATAGAAGGAGCGCGGCCGGGCGGCGGAGGTTGGAAAATGGACGCCTCCCCTGCTTTTGACAGAGGAATCACGCCGCCTCAACCATGTAAGGGGCAACATGGTAGCCGCCAAAGCTAGGAAGAGAGCACTTGGGAGGGCTTTGCAAAAAGACAAGAGAGCCAATCAGAACGCAAAGTTTGGGCAACTAAATTCAAAAGAGCTATTTTAACAAACAAGTTGAGGCTAAAAATGATTAAGAGAGCATGTCGAAATTCTTCAAAACCTAAGTCAAGTTGTAGGATATTGTTAGAATAGAAGATATCGCCAGACAGAATCGGGCCAAACGACCTAGCGGGCGAGGCGGGCCCAAAAGGGCGGATAGGAGCCGGGCAGATCACCAGAGGGTCGCCATCTACACAAAGAAAAGGGAGCGTATCATCTGAGTCGCGGATCGTGCCAGAAAGCAAATGAACATAGGAAGTCCCACTATCTGCTCATCAATAAAAAATTCAGGTTCATTAGGCAGCCAGAATGAGATCTCATCCGGCTCGCCCAGACCTGTATCCTGAAGGACTGTCATGTGTCGAGGAGCCTAGCGTGAGATTGAAGGATCAAGCGCAAGGAGGAGCAATGAACGGAGAAAAGAGGAAATGCTCACCCGCCTCACACCCCGGAGGAGAAATCTAGGGGAAATTAGCAGCTAAAGGCTCAAGCCAGGCTAACGGTACTTGTGCCTCAGGGTATTATTGCTAGTGACAAGGAAGGGAGTGTTTGGGAGTAAAGCTTTGGAGCCCACGCTGAATTGAGAGAGTAATTCTCGTTAGAAGCGTTAAGGAGAAAGGTGCCATGCCACGCTACTGGAAGAGCAAGGGAAGGAGCTGCACAAAGGTTCCTCCTCGAGAGGAGGAAAGGGCCGGCAAAGAAAGCCACCGCCGGGGAGGCGAGCTAATGCCCCAATTCACTTGTTTGCAGCCAACCCCGATTTGGTTGATTTTCAATGGGCGAGGAGGATAACATCCAATTGATGGGTGTATGGCCAATGGGCCTACACTAATTTGGAGTTGATTGAGGAGTGCTTCATCAATCTCCATCAATCGAGGCAGCCCTTGCCGGAAGGAATGCTCGAACGGATCCTCGCCGGACCGTAAGGAGCATTCGGCTGTATGGGAGACCGAGGAGGAGAGCTGGAATTGCTCTCTCGAAAGGTCGAATGGAGGAAAGAGGACCCTCCGAATTCCGCAAGAGCTCCTCGACATGATGGACGGAGGAGTGAAGGCCCATGCCAAGAATGGCTGGAAAACAGAGAGCATCAAGGAGTCAAGTGGAGGCTCTTTTAAGATTGGGGTTGGTAAATTACCAAAGGACTTTATTTCAAAGACCAACTTCCTCCGCTTTTGTGGAAGATTTCCATGGGAGCCAAGCCGGATTGGGGAACCATCATGTATGAGGCATACATCCACCACCGAGAAGCTCCTCAAGCCAAATGTGGATGAGGAAGGCCAGCTCTACCTTAGCACCTATTTGGTGCATTTGTGGAAACGGAGGGACTTCTCACAAGCAAGGAGTTGAAGATGCTTGGCATCCTTGAGATAATCCATCTCCACCAAGCTTGGAAAGGCCTTGCCTTTGCATTGAGGAAGACTGGGAGGTCGACCCACAAGCATGCTAGGAGAAGGATGAGGCAACAAGGTTGCCGGAGTGGGAATCTTTTCCCCACAGAGCAAGAAGAGGAGAGGTGAACCGCCGAGGAAGGCCGAATGGTAGTCTATGAGAGGAGGACTACACAGAGGGGTGATGCCCCAAGGGTGGGGGAGTCCCACCATCTCGCTTTGTGCCTAGCAGAGGCACCCCAGCCTCACCCCAGGGAGGCGCCCCACCCAAGGGGGGGATCACCGTGGTAGGCGCCACCACCAGGTAGGTAGGCGCATCACAGGGGAGCACCCACCGCAGAGGCAGCACCCCACGCCGAGTGGCCTACGAGGGGGGAAGGAGAAGCACGGCGGCGGCGCGCCCAGGCCACCACCACCCGCGCTTGGAGGAAGGGCGGATGGAGCGACTGAGGGGACTCACGCCTGGATGGCCCGGAGCAAGGGAGCTGGAGATTTCCAAAGAAGGGGCCAACAGGTGGACCTTAGAGACTTGGCCGAGTGCTTGTGAAGCACTCACCATGTGGATTTGAAGGGGCTAGAGCTAGCCTCCTTGTGGGCATGTGAGGAGAGTAAGCCCAAGACATGGCCGAGGAAGGCAGACCAAATGGCAATTGGAGGCCATGGAGTCCGAGAAGGCAAAGTTGGAGAAGGTCAGAGAAGCTCCGGACCTGTGGATCAGAGCGCGAGAAGGTCCTAGAGGGAAGGTTGTCACAAGAGAGAGAGCCATTCGCAACAACCCAAAGGGACTCATGGAGATGTATATGAGGAGCATTTTGCCCAATTAGAGCAAGAAGAAGGGCAAAACGAGGCTCTAGGAAGGGAGAAGGTGGCGTCCAACAAATGGACGCAAGAGTGTGATGGCTACCCAAGCCATCAAGATCCGGGACATGGAAAGAATTGCGATAAGTGGAGGAGAAGCGCAGGGAGGCTCAAGACCAAACGCAAGAGTTGGAGCGAAAGGGTGAAGAGGAGAGGGAAGACTTGCTGCAATGGCCGAGGAACAAAGGAGGTTCCAAGAGGAGGAGCACCACAAGAAGGTGGTGCAGGATGGTAGTAAGGAAGCGAAGGTTTGGGCGATTATGCCCTTCAGCAAATTGGCCAACCAAAGGGGAAGGGAGGAGAATGTGACCTCCATGTCAAGGTGGGGAATTGACCACCAAGGGACGCCTACAAGGTAGGTGAGGATGGAGAGGCCGGAGATTGATGATCTCCAAATGCGTCATAGCTTGGGGCTCACCTCCACAATAGATTTTGAAGGCCAACAATGAAGTCTACGGTTGGCCAAGAGGAGGACAATAGGGTCCTCATGATGATGAAGGAGCGCAGTGCAGAGGCCTGATTTTGATGAGGCTAAACATGGACTCCGAGGAACTGGGAGAAGGTGGAGAAGAGAGCGCGGTGAGTGGAAGATGGCGTGAGAGCAAGGAGGGGGACAGCCTCCGGGGGGTCACCTACCACCAGAGACACCACCACCAGTAGTCCGCCAGATGCGGTAGACAACCACCCACGTAGTCCGCCACTACCGGGTAAGCAACCGCGCGGGCTTGGGGGAGCGGCCGCCGAGGCTCGAGGGGAAGGAGCCCAGTGACACACCCCGGAATAGAAGAGGAGGTGGGGAGACAACCCCACCGAGGACCAAGGACGGGTCCACCCGAGGAAGGGGAGGAGGGTGAGAAGTTCCCTCACCCGATAAGGGAAGAGCTGTGAGAAGAGATGCAAAAAGGGCCCAAGAAGTTAGACATCACCAAAATTGGGGAAAAGACTTTGAGAAATGCTCCATGATAGGTATGGACAAATCAAACAGGAAAGGAGCAAGGAGATCTCCACCCAAGAGACATCCGATGGAGAAGAAGAGAAGAAGGAGAAGGACTGACTACCATGGTAGTCACCACCCCGTAGTCCCGTGACCACCGCGAGTGAGCAAGGAAAGGGGCGCCTGAGGCGCGGAGGGGCGCGATTGCTGGAGGACAGAGAATGTGGCGCGCCCGCGGAGATGGAGGAAGGGGCAGATTGTACTTGCCCCACACATTGGGAAGATGACAAGGACTGGGAAGGCAAGAGCAAAAGGAGGGCGAGGGAGCCAATCCACAACGCTGGCCACCACCCAAAGAGATGAAGACTAGAATGGTCAAAGACCATAAATGATGAGAGGAATAATAGAAAGGATAGGTGATGTAGGTCGACATCCTTTAAGGATGATTAGGTGAAGTTGCTAGAATAGAATTTACCAAGGATCGATAATACTTAGATGCCAGCCTTAAATGTCAAGTAGGAAATAATAGAATATTGGAAAAGGTGACCGCAGAGGGTCACCTAAGGGAGGTTGTATGTGGAAGGCCTCCTATAAGAGGAGGAGGATTTCACAAAGTAAAGTATCATGTCTTGCGCCCATACTCCCGAGTCCTTTGCCTTGTAAAGGAATTTCGTGAGCCAACGCATTCGTAGAGAGGAAGTCATGGTCGGAGTGCTTGGTGGAGGACTTGCTCGCAAGTGCCTAAACGAGTTGCTCCTTGTGAATGGTTGTGAAATTGCTTTGCTTTGGGTGTGTGGCAATGCCTGTGAACTCTGAGAGGTAGATCCAGGAAAGACTGGAGGTTCTCACGAGTGTCAAACTCATAGCAACCGCCCAAGGAAGAACTTGGGTGGAGGCCGACCCTGTGCCAGCTGTAAGGGCGAGTCAAGAAGCCCGAATCGAGGTTAGAATAGGAGGAAGAGGATGAGATGAGTAGAGGATTAGAGGTGTAGGTGTTAGTGGAAGGCCACGCAGAGCCTAAGGGACGAATCCCAACTGCAAGTAAAAGAGCGCCCCCGAGTGGAGAAGAGTGGTCTTAGAAGTAGGGACGAAATTGCGTGTGGATGTGGGGTCCCGGGCGCCCGTGATAGGCTCCTCCCGCTAAGGCGTGACCTGCAATTGTGTGTCGCTGTAGGTCGAGGATTGGTGATTTTTCGAAAGGCAAGTGGTGCACTGAAGAGGGAGAGTAGAGGGCGCCTTGCTTGTTTAGAAGGCTGAGAAGTTGTGTCACCGCAGTAGCGATCGGCATCACAGACCCTCGAACTTTCACACAGTCTCATGGGACGAAACCCAACGCACGGCGGCAAAGGACAAGTGTGGCCGCTTAGAGTGGGAGGATCCTGGGAGCCCCGGGTTTTCCTACCACACAATCCATGGGGAGACGCCCCTACCCTCAAAGCAGGATTAGGACTAGGTATGGTCAAAGGCCATAAATGAACTAGGAGAGAGGAAGGATAGGTGAGATAGGATGACATCCTTTAAGGATGATCTTAGGTGAGTTGCTAGAATAGAATTCACCCAATCGTTGCACTTAGATGCCTTAAATGTCAGAGGGAAATAATAGAATATTGGAAAAGGTGACCGCGGAGGGTCACCAAGGGAGGTGTATGAAGGCCCTCAAGAGGAGGAGGATTTTGCCACAAAAAGTATCGCCCGCGCCCATACCGCAAGTCCTTTGCCCTGTAAAGGAATTTTGTGCCAGCTGTGAGCCAACGTCATTCGGTAGAGAGGAAGTCGCGTGGCGGAGTTTGGTGGAGGGCTTGCTCCCGCAAGTGCCTAAACGAGTTGCTCCTTGTGAATGGTTGCCGTGAAATTGCTTTGCTTTGGGTGTGTGGCAATGCCTGTGAACTCTCGGCTTGAGGGTAGACTACAGGGAAAGACTCGGAGGTTCTCACGGTGTCAAACCCATAGCAACCGCCCAAGGAAGAACTTGGTGTAGGCCGACCGGCAAGCAGCTTGCAGCCGAGGCCAAGTGTCGAACTGAGGTTAATAGGAGGAAGAGGAGGAGATGAAAAGAGGATTAGAGTGTAGGTGCTAGTGGAAGGCCACAGGCAGAGCCTAAGGGACGAATCCCAAATCTGCAAGTAAAAGGGCGCTCCCTGAGTGGAGAAGATTGGTCTTTGAAGTAGGGACGAAATTGCGGTGTGGATCAGGGGGTCCCTGGACGCCCGTGATAGGCTCCTCGCTGCTAAGGCAAGACCTGCAATTGTGTGTCATTGTAGGTCGAGGATTGATTTTTCTAGCAAGGCAAGTGTGTGTAAGAGGAGAGAGGGCGCCTGCTTGTTTAGAAGGTCGAAGTTGTGTCACGCAGTAGCGATTGTTTCCACAAGACTCAGCTTTTACACAAGTCTCATGGGACTAAAACCCAACGCGTAAGCGATAGTGGGATAAGTGTGGCCGCTTAGAGGGGCTCTAAGCCCCGGGTTTTCCTCCCAGACATACTTCATTGGAAATGCACATACATATATAGACAAATACAACAAGAGGAAAGACACGCAAAACTTCAAACCTTGACAGAAGAGAAGAACTGAATTTTCCGTACCACAAACACCATGAACAAAACATACACAAATCCGTCCTCAAAGGCCTTCAACAACCTTTGAGCGGCAAAAACACGCACCAATACCAACAGAAGACCGGCAAAACCGCCATGCAAATGCCACAACAGTACAGACAATAGGACACAAACTAGAAAACAAGGACACTTACAACGAGCAGCAGCGAAACGAGAACGGCCAAACCGCCACACAAAACAACACCAGAAAAGACACCGGCCTTTAATCTCAGAAACTTGACCTTCGAAGGCGAACAACCTTAACGTTCAGAAACGAACAACGTTCAGAAACGAAATACAAATGGAACTGAGAAACCGAGATAGAAGCCGAAACAAGCAAAGCGATGTGAAGTACAACAGTACGCAGGACAACATCAACAATCAAGGAGGCTGAAAACAATCGCACAAAACAAGAAAACCAGAATGACAAAAAGACGACACCAAACAAAGGTGTAAACATATAAGGAGGATCTTCGCTTTAACCTCTAGAAACTTAGCCATCGAAACCAACCAACCTTCCGGGAAGAGGCGATGGCCCACGGATGAAAAAACGAATCACCATCATAACAGAACAACAACTACTAAACTAGACCGGCCTTGGACATACCTATCCTCGCAATAAGGACGCAAACCAAGATGACCTTGGCCTTCGGACGTGCAACATACCAAAGAAAACGGAGTAAACAGAAGACCTGGACGCTCAAAACTAAGACAAAGAACAAACCAAAAGATGCAAGAACCTTGGCCCTCGGAGCAAAGTGGAAAAGACCTTGAAATGTGGAGAAAGCGCTTAAATAGCCTATCAAACCCTAGGGTTTCTCCTTCACATGCCGCTTCTCTCTCTAGGCCTCATTTGAATTTTCCGAACCTAGATTTCCGAGGGTGACAAACCTAACTAAGTTAAGGATTGGTCGTACCGCCACCCTACCTTCCCAAACCTAGCCCGACTTTGCCAAACCTAAACTTAAACTACTAAACCAAAACCGGGCGTGACGAACCTCCCGACAATCGAAGTGCCACGCACACTTCCCCGGAAACATTGAGAACCCTAACATTCGCTTATATAAACCCGCGGAGAGTTGTGGTCTGTGCGCGCCCCGCCACCGTTGTCCCTCGCTGGCCAAGCATTTGCCTCCGTCTGGAAGCGGGAGCGCGGCGGTGATGGAGCGAGCGTCTCTTCTTGTCATAGGCCCAGAACTTGTTTTCACGAGAGTCCGCAGCAAGGTGGTGGATGGTTGTCCAAAAGCTCTCGCTCACGTTATGCTCCAACGACCTAGAACGCTTGAGGTCTCGCAAAACAACTTGGAGCCCACCAAGAAAAGTCAATCTGCGACGCGAGGTAAAAGCAGAGCTTCCCTTGTTCTTTTCGCAAAGGTGTGCATTGATCGCCTTTCTTGCGCCAATATGGTTAGCGCATACATTTAAGTGTTTTCTCATTTTGTTGCTCAGCAACTTGATTGCACCCGGTGGCAATGTGGTGGATTTTACTGCCTCAAAGTTCTCGCTCGTTACGCTCCAACGATCGAGAACCACGTGTCTCGCTAGAGCCTACCAGAAAGCCGGTTTGCAAGCGCTAAGGTAACACGAGTTTCTCTTGCTTTCGCCAAGACACTCGACAAGAAGCGCCCTTTCTCATCGCCATATGGTCATGTCACATATGGTTTTGGGTGAATACACAACGATTTGCATAAACTCGCCAGTCGGTATCCTTGCACTAATACATCGCTTGAATACATCGATCCGTTGCTCATGTAGTTGTCTTGTTCAGTGCAACCACCTCATTTCCGCCCATATCCATCCGCAGCATCAGCCACACTCATGCCTCAAGTCGAGCTCCATCCGCATCCACTAACCTCATCGCTTCCTGCACTAAGGGCGGTTCTTTACTTGACGGCTACATTTGAAGCTTGTGCCAATCGGACAACCTAAAGGTGATCATGTCTATGTGCGTTCTTGCTGAAATTCTGATTCTTCCACACCCTTCCTTATCTCAGCTTGCTTATGGCGCCATATATTTCGGGATCGTCTGGAGTTTCAAGAACTCGCCTTTTCCATGTATTCTACAACTCGACAACTGCCGTCACTTTGTAAATGACGGCAATACGGGCGTGGTGTCTTGCCAATAAACACGGCTTTGATAAACGGCAAGGTGAGGCTAAACAATGCTTAGTGTCAAATGTCTGCTCAAAGTCCAATGCCCTGGTTTCAGCTTGAAACGGCCATCCAACAACACCGAATTTTCCGCCTCCACCAATGAAATGCTAGTTAACCCGTTTTCGATGTCCATACGATGCGGGCGGCATGCTAACATCGGTGGAATACTGCGCACGCTGGCGGCATGTGACGCGTGCTATGTGGCGGCATCGCGGCTAGATGCTCGCGACGCTGCCTTGCACACGCTCGGCCCCAGACTAAGATGCGAGGATCTGGCAAAGATGTTTACGCGGCAAAATGTACAATCGATGTATCAAACACGTACTAAACTCCTATGCCTTCAAATATTAATGAATGAAAGCAACTCTTTAAATGGTCGATATCAAGGTAACCACTTGTCATTTTCCTAGTTTAAAGTTCAAACGATGAAACCGTAATCAAAACAATACTTATGTAAAGCCTACCATAGGAGCATAGAGCCACAAACAACAATAGTTGGCGGTTAGACAATCATGTTCCACCCATGGGATCCGGATATAGACCGAGATTCAAATCCCTCTCGAAATACGAAAGATAGTTGAGAAAGCTCATTTTGTCACATGCCTATTTGGAAAGTTGAGAGGCATATATCTCAATGTATGTTCTCCGCCTCGCAGCACACTATGTTCACATCCATGGACAAACAAGATCAGAACTCCTTTGCCAAGAAACTGCCTAACCGAGAAAATTAAAAAGTAAAACTTTTCGACACCATGTACTAGATTATAGGATTGAGAATTGTCTATCACAATGACCCTTTAATGCTTGCAGTGTGATATAAAGAAGAATCTAAGATCAACCGCTCAATTAGAGTTGGAGACAATGACTTTGGTCGAGGTTCAACATCAAATCTCGATCTACCGATATTGAGGTATTTTAACAAATAATCCTGCCATTAATAGTTGCATGTATAATTATAATAAAAATATTTATTAATCTTTTTACAGGTGTCAGTAGAACAAGATGCTAAGGAAAAAAAGGAAAAATAGAAGTAATGGATTTATAAAATCGACAAACAAATTATCTCTCATCAGTTGGTTAAAGTCATAATTTGGCTATTTGCATTTGATTTTAGCAACTTAAACTAATTGCTGTATTTCCAAAGCGTAAAAGAGAAAATAGATGAGTTCAAGATAATGCACCAACGTATGGCCCGTCGAGGAATTTGCTTGATTATGGAAAATGGATGAATAACTTCCAATATCCACAAGTATTCCAAGATTTCAAACATAATATGTTCCCATTTGGGAACATAGTCTTAAAGATCCAGCAGCCAATCCTCAATGAAGATGGGTCTACACCAACACTACAACAAAGACATGGAGATACAAAGAAGTAAGATTCTTGGATTAATTGGTTTGTGTGAAGTAATACTATTAATACCTTGTATTTTGGTAATGTAGAGATATCGGAAGCCATCGAAAATAAGGAGCTGAAAACTACAGACTTGTTGTCCCTCATGGAAGATCCAGAAACAACAAAAAACATTCAAAAGGTCTGTTTATATTAAGATTTCCTGTATATAAAAATATCGAAATTCTGAAGTTGGTGTCTCTTTGCAGAACGTACAATCACATTTCCGCAATGTGGAAAATCTTCACAGCCATTGCTTAACATTAGTCAGAAAGGTATTTACCGAGCAAGATCTACTTCGACTTGAAATGAGGTAAAATATTAACCTTTTTACCTTTTTTGTAGCTATCAAAGAATCAAAAGGAGTTGTTTGCCGCTTTGAGGTTAGTATATAAGATTTTGAATAGTTATATTCAATTTGCACAATTTCTTACATTGTAATTGCCTGAAAATATTCGCTTGACGAGATACAAATGATAAACTTTCTATCCTGCCGATAATGAGCAGAGGAAGAAACCTCAAGACCGTGCACATCCAAAATCACCGTGTACACCCTTCAACTCCGTAGAATATACCTAGGAAGTATGTCATAAGTCCGTAGAAACTTTAAAAAGTACTGTAAACGGTGGAAAATAGCTCGAACACTTTAATGTGCGAAAGTCAAAACCCGATAGTTGTTTTACTTGAAAGAGAGAGAAAAGGAGTTGTGTCGGGTGCATAGGGCAACACTTAGTGCGTGACAGACGGCTATCGCTCTCAGCCGAGGCGCACACTCCTGTAGCTCCCGCCCTTACGCTGAAGACGGGCTTGGCGCAAAAGAAATTGTGGGAGGGATCCCGGCTCCTTAGATGCACCTCTAGCGCCACACTTATCCCACCGCTGCTTAGACGCTGGGTTTCGGCCCCATGAGACTTGTGGAACTACAATCTTGAGAAATCATACCACCAGTACACACACTCACCTTCTCTAAACAAGCAAGGCGCCTCTCACGCTCCTCTACAGTACCGCATCGCTCAGAACTCACCAAACCTCAACCTACAACGACACCACACAATTGCAGGTCACGTCTTAACAGCAAGGTGTCTATCACGGGCGCCCAGGGACCCCCTGACCCACACCGCAACTTCGTCCCTACTCCTAAGACACTCTTCTCCACACAGGGAGCGCCCTCTTACTTGCAGATTTGGGATTCGTCCCTTAGGCTCTGCCTGTGGCCTTCCGTTTTTCCTACACTCTAATCCTCCTCACAACTCTCTCAATCAACAACGCCCTCTTCTTCTCTACTCATCTACCCTTCCTTCCTCCACAATCTCCTACTCTAACACCAATTGCTGGCTCATTAATTCCAACTCGCCCTTACGACAATCCTGGGTCCGTCCGGAAATTAACGAGTTCTTCCTTGGGCTATGTGGTTTGTACCAGACGAGAACCTGTGGAGTCTTTCCGTAGTCTACCCTCAAGCCGAGAGTTCCTTGAGCATCGCCACACACTCAAAGCAAAACAATTCACACAAAGAACCATTCACAAGGGGAGCTAGGGGCGCCTGCAAAGAGCAAGCCCTCCACCCACTCCGACCGCGCGTTCTCCTCTCTACCTGGCTTTTTGCAGAAATTCTGCACACAAAGTGAAGGACTGGAGGATGGGAGCGCAAGACACGATAATTTTACTTCACAAGCTCCCTCCTTTTATAGGGAGGTCCTCATACAGCCTCGGCGCGCCTCCGGCACTCACTCCTTATTTTAGTGTATCCTATTGCGACTTTTTAAGTTCGACATCCAAGCATCTTGGGTAAAATTCTATTCTAGCAAATTCACCTATGTGAGCCTTAATGGCTCCTCAACATTCCTATCTAGCTAGTCAACACACTTCATGACAAGCATTAATGCTGTCCTCCTCTAAAGAAAAGTCTTCCAAGTGGCATCTTGTCCCATGTCTTCAAGCTAATTTAAGGACTTCTTATGAATCCCTTCCTTATCTTGATGCCTATCTTGAGTTCCTTCCTCCAATAAAATAGCCCGGCTCTCTTAGCCACCGGCTCATCCTCGCCTCCTCTTCCTCTCACTTGTGGAGCAAGTGAGCCTTGCTCCCCTGCACCCATGTTAGGAGGTTGGTCTTCTCCTTGTGATTCTTGCTCCATTCTGCAAGATCAACCCCTCTTCCTTCTTTTCCCGCAAGGGCCAAGGTACGCCTCCCTCACAAATCCATGCTAGCAGCCTTTGAATCCGCTTCTTCCGGCCCTCCTACCATGGTAGGACCTTCTCCTACGGTAGGAGTCCCTCACCAGGGAACTCCTCCTACCACGGTAGGAGTTCCTACCGGGTTTTCTTCTTCCTTACCCCTTCCGGGTGATTCTCTCCACTGCAGCTTCCGCTTCACTTGCTTCTCCACAGTGCGAAGTTTCTTCACCGTTGCTTGGGACACTCTCCAAGTCTAAGGCTTCCGGTTGGACTTGCATGAGGGCCTCCCTATCATCGTCATGAGGTCCCAACATCCTCCTCTCAGAAGTCGCAACAACTCGTTAGTGGCCTTGAGCACCTTGTTGTGAAGATGGGCTGCAAATCGTTGTTGTGCCATCTCCAATTCGTAATCCTCAAGCCATACTCCATGCTCACACTTGCTTTTGTAAGCATCTCGCTCAAGGCCAGCTCACCGCCTTGACATGGAGAGCCACATTCTCCTCTCATTCTGCAGTTGGCGGATCAATCTCTCAGGGCATAATCACCAAATCTTCCCTCACCGCCAACATATGCCGCACCACCGCCTCATGACCTTTCTCCTTTGCCATTTCTTCCTCCAACTCCCCTATCCTCCTAGGGAGTTGTGCATTCTCCGTTTTGGACTGCTTCCATTTCCAATCTTTGGACAAAATGTGTCCGTTCTTCCAGCTCTTCTTCCTTCAATTCCAGCCTCATGGATTTCTCCCAGCTCCTTTTCCATGTCACTAATCTTCACACTGTGGCTATGACCCGCTCATGTGCGCCTACTTGCCTTTGTCCCCTCATTTGCTGCAGAGATTGCTCGTCTTGACCTTCCTCCATTAGCAGCACTTGCTTGTCTTCCGCCTTCTTTTCCCATGTGCGCACCATGTGAGCAAGTTGCTCCACCTTCTCCTCTCGAGCTGCCAATTGCTTGGTAAGAGCCTTGTTCTCTCGAATATGATTGTTTGTTGAAGGGGGTGAATATCCAACCCTCCTCGTTGAACGAAACCTCCTTCACTAATAACACATGGTTCCCAAAACCGTGTTTTTGATTTGGTGTCCCATACCATGGACAATGATTCCTACTGAATGCTTTGTGAAACAACAAAACCGAGGAAGGGTCAAGGGCGCTGGCGGCCGCCTTAGTGGTCAAAAGTAGTTTGTTTTGTGCGATGATCCATTTCCACATTGACAAAAGGCCTAGTAATAACACAACAAAACTAGGTATGGGTACGTCGTCTGCAAGCGGTTGGAGACCATCCGCTTTTAGGTTCCGCCAAAATTGACCACTAACGGACAATAGTTCACAACTACAAACGCCTACACGCGCTAACTGACTCAACCGGTGCTTGCTGACACCGAATCATAAACCAAGTTCAGATCCGCTCAAGTTCTTCCTCATCGAAAGTGTCGACTTCAACCAAAGCCCTCGAGTCCTCGTTCCCATCCGTGTCTTCATCATTACCATCGCCCCGATCGCCAAACGTTCTCGAGTGTTTGTTGGCCAGCCTCCAACAAATCGCCCGCTCTTATTCCGACGGCACTCAAAGAAACCACTTGTGCTTTCAAGGAGTCCTTCTCACGATGCAAACCTCCTTTGCCTGTAATCGTGCAAGTCCTCTCCTGGGCTTCAAAATTCAACTCCTCAAGCGCATCCGGAGCACCTCAAATCCATGAATTCTTTGTGAAATATAACTCGCACATCTCAAGTCACCTCGATGGCGATACAACTCCTTCCCCGCAAGTAACGCAATAGTTGTGCCGCTCCGAGCATGCATCCAACCCAATCTCCTCTTTGGAGAAGGTTGTAATAAGTCTCGTCATCAACCCTAGTGGTCTCGGGCGGACCACCAACTTGTCATGTGACATGTAAACTGTTTTTGACAATCGTGGTGAGCAATGAGACCTTCCATTGTTGAATGTTCCATGCATAGCATTTGGTAGCATTGCATCCCCTTTGTGCTCCCATCCTTGGACCCCATCCGATAGTTATGTATTCCAGTCTCAAATCCACCCTCATTGTTCATGTTTGTCTTGTCCCATACGAACGACACCAAGCCCCTTTCTGCTCCACTTTCGCATTGATTCTCGTATGTGCCTCCACTCCATGCATCACAATCATCCTCAGTTCATCGCTAGTGGTCTTCTCAAAAGCTTTGGAAGAGAATCCATCATTGCTTATCCACCCTCTTGTCCATAGGTCCAATGTTAAAACCTCGGGGCACATCCATGACGAGAAGTGTGTATTGCCTTGCCCTGAGAAAACCACGCATATCTTGTACATCACGACTTTCGATTTGGTATTGTACGGCTCTCTGATTGATGTGAAAACCTCAAGACCTTCCTCCGGTCCTTGTCCGCTAATGCACGTCTTCAAGCCCTTTCCAATTGTTTATCTCGAAAATAAAATGGAAGTCACTGAGTTTTGTGACGATGTCTTTCAATTGCTGAAAACGTACGTTAGTCATTAGGGAGAGGCGCCCGGCCGCCCTCATTTTCGCGTTGGATTGAAGGCGCTGGCGGCCCTACAAACCCATATATCTGAGTGAGGCGCGAATGATCAAACATATGGGGACGGGCGAGGGCGCCGGCCGCCCGCATCACCCCCATCCCTGTTCAATATGACGAAACGATGCGGACATACCTTTCCGGAGAAGGTGTTGGAATCGAGCTAGCATATTGTCCGTAGAGAATGTAAAGGATACTCCTCGCACCTCTTCAAATGACGAGAGATGCTTCACCATTGCTACTTGTATGATATGAAATTTTTTCCAGCATGTGATCTCTTCCTCCATCCCCTTCGGATCTATCCCTTAACACCTTCTGGCGCTTATCGATTTTGGCCACACTCTCAACCGGTATTCCACGAAAAGATTTCGGCTTGGCCAACATGTCTCTAGGCTTGACACACTATCAACTGCCGGTCATCCGCCAGCTTGCGCTTCCTTTCTTGCTTGTCCTCAGAACGTGTTTCTTCCGCTCGAAGCTCTCGCCTTCCCATTTGGAAAAATCTTGTCCACATTCTCCCACACCTTCCCATCCCGCTTAGCAATACAGAATGTGGGTCCGATTGTCCACTTTGTTCGCTTGTACACGCCCTCCCGCCCTTCATCGCCTTCAATCAAACCTAGGACTTTGTACACAGTATTTCCGTGACATGGTCATTTGCACTTCTTCCCTCTTTGCGATGATCAACTCGTCCCTTAAATACGACTTGCTCTATAAAGTTCATCTTCTTTCTTCGGACATCATATTGTGATCTGCAAGCACCCGCATCTCATGCAAGAAGCCCACAATACACATGTGCTTCAACATATTGGAACCGCTTCTTTCCGGGTGAGATATCGATAAGTGCTTCATAGCTGCGTAGGTGTGGTTACCACCAAGAACTCCCATGACATACTTCTTTGCACGCCATTTCCTTGCTCGATCGACACTCGCTCGGATCAATCATACACAAAAGAACTCCTCCTCTATCCGCCTTTCGCTATAACACGGGCAAGATAGTTTGCCCAAGCCTCATCAACCCTCCGGATCTGCTGAGTAACATGCGCCGCCACCTCAAGTTCTCCAACTTCACTAACCTTTTCTGCACCACCTTCGGTATGCGAATCCCTTAAGCGAGTCAATGGATCGCATCCCTCATAGCCTCTTCCAACCTTTCCTCGTCGGTTTGAATATGAACGTGGTTATGTCCCCTCCCATGGCATCTTCTCTTCCACCCTTCTTTGCCTTTTGGTTTTCCTTCCCACCTCCGTCCCCTGTGTGCGCCGCACTTCCCTTGCGCCGCCACTCGAGGTCACACCGTTCGGGCATGAAGGTTGAGGAGCGCCGCCGGCGCCTCCTCTTCGCCCATACCCACATCCCCGCATCCGCCATGTCCTTTTCTCCAGGGGACGAACCGCTCGACCCGACGCCGCTCTTGCCTGGTGGTGGGAGGATCAGCCGGGCCGGCCGGCCCCAAACCACCGCACCTTTTGAATCTTATAAACCCCCGGATCCGCGTTGGCGCTCTTGGGAACTGAAGATGACTAGGGCGCCGGCAGCGCCCCGCGCATCCGGGTCATATTGCATGGTGGGAACCATAAGGAGTCGAGTTAGAAGATTGGGAAGGTCCTCAAGATCTGTCTGATCGTGCCTGATCCTTCATGTCAATGCGCTTGACCAACTGGTAAAGCCCCATCTTCCTCGTCTGATGGGCCAAGCTCACTCTCCTCATGATCTTCTTCCATACCTTCCACCACATCACCATTCTCTGTATGGAGGCTTGGGCTCGACGCATAGACATTTCCCTCTTGTGGGCCCTCATAGTTTGTGTAATCTTTTCGCAGATAGCTCGTATGAGTGCCCTCGCAACTAGTGGTGCCTGGAAGATGGTAGGAAAAACATATCCACAATGTCGACTCTCACATGTGAAGAAATGCGAAGGAATGCGATTCCGGGCAATACTGCCTCCCGCATGGAATCGCGGAAATCTTCAACAAGGCCACGAGGTGCACACTTCTTCCAGTGAAACCCTTTCGGCTAAGAACAAGAGACTTGTATAAACGCGGATCTGGGAAACTTCCTCATCTTGGTATGCCTTTGTGGTGCACAAAAAGTGAACTCGCTCCCTTCATTGAAGTCCAAAGTAGCCCAAACAACCCACCGCTCTTGCTCTCTCGATTTGGCGAGCCCCCTATATCCCATGATCCACAACTTCAACAAAGGGGTCCATGGCGCAAGAGGTGGATCCCACAAGCATCCTCCTTCTCCACAACCACAACATTGTCGAGCCTGAGACACGCTGATATGGACAGCCTCATAGGTGGGATGGAATCGGATGAATAGGTTGCCGCTCTTACCAACCTTCGTCCCTTGCTCTCCGAACCAGTGGAACTGATTTTGGCGGAGGATGCGCCGCTGCGATTTTGCTCAGAAGAATGCTGCCCCTCCGTTGGAGCATGGGATGGCAAGATGTCTCCGGCGACTGGATGGAGGTGCCTCCGATGTCCGCGTGGGCGGTGCGCTCCCTCGCCTTTGAGCCTCCTCGGCCTTCTCACGCATGGCGGGGGTCATATTCCTCAAAGGCTGGTCCTTCTTGCTCCCGCCGCTTGCCATCTTCATCTCTAATTCAAGGCAACCCCACTCCGTAATCACAAAGAGATGCACAACAGTGACCGCTAACTCACTGCTCAAGATCGCCCGCCTCAAGAGCTTACCGCGGCTTGCTCTCGAAAGTTGCGCCCAACCCGAGCTTGGCTTCTAGGGCGGGCGAGCGCGGCGCCTCACTCCCAAAGATGCGATACGCGGTGGTGCGCTCGAGAAGCGCACACTGAGGTGTGCGCCGAAATCGACATGAACTACTGTCCTGGCCTTGCAACGAGCTTAAGTTCAAAAGAGGAGGCCTTAACGAGAAGGCGTGTAAAAGTAGGGTTTTCTTCCATAACCCCAAATGGTTTTCATAAGTGTTTCTCAAAATAACCCTACCTTAAACTCAATTTTGACGAGCTTACTATTTTAGACCCGCCCGCCATCAACTTTTCGCCAGTGGCTGCAATTATGCTTGGATTTTCCACATATCGTGCATCACCAACCACTTCATTGTCCGCACTTATTTCGAGGCAATCCCATCAACCTCTTAGGCGGTGGCACTGGGATGCGAGGGCCCCCGACGCCATAGCAAAGCCGGAGGGAGGCTTCGATATCCGCTAGCCACTACCGGTGCTCGCAAAGTCTTGTGCTTTCCTTCCTTGCGCATTGATGCGGATGTTGCATTTGACGACACGCAGGAGATGAGGTTGGTCTTGTTTCGCCATTGTCTTTTCCCCGCATACCATTCATGATACAAGATGCAACTTGTAACCATGCCTGCGGGGCGCAGGAGGTTCAAGTGGAGGACCCGGGCCTCGCAATTCCAAAGAAATGGAGACATGGTCCGCAGAGGAAGAGGCTCGCTATCTTGAACGCCTCCAAGTTCACATATTCGGTGCAATACCCACGGAGTCCTCCACATGAAGGTTTGTTGTGGTTACCAGCTTTTCCCACTTTTGGAAGAGGCTAGCTTGTTAAGTCCGTGTTCGCACCGCCCATGTAGGCTCTAACGAGGCGTCGACACTTGGCGCCAAAACATGCCGCGGGTGCCTCACCCCGCTGGAATTTGCATCTACCAGCCCATTGAGGGAGCCCATCTACACGCCTCCCGGATCCAATTCGAGTCCTCATCCCTCAACTGCGTGTGGATGGACCACCTGTTGCACGCAGGGGATTGTTTGATGGTGGTCACGGTAGAAGACCTCCCCGGCGTGAGCACGAACCCTCCGAGGATGAAGATGAACGACCACTTGACACCGCACCGCGCGGCTGCTTCCATCCCAAGCCGCTGGGTGAGACTTTGACAGCGTCAAGCGAGCAAAGCATTGCACCTCAACGGAGACGCGCTGGTGTCACATTGAAGAAAAGTGAAGGAGAGGTAGTGACGGCGGATTGAAAACCATGTTGCAATCAAATGTGCTTGGTGACAAAAGAAAAGTTTTGGAGCAGAGTACCGATTCCTAAGGATGGGCAGCAAGAGACATTTCTAGAGTCCTTGGTTCAAGAGAGAGGGGATGTGAAAGTATGCACACATTTTGGGGTCCATTCAAGGCTTGAAGGCATTTAGAAGAGTATATTGCATAGGCACTGATATGAGGAATCAAGAGCGAATCATTTAATGCCCGTGGATGGTTTCGTGCCTAACCCCAAACCACGCCTTCTTATGCTTGGGAGCGATATCCTCGGATGGATAAGACATTTCTAATGATCGAGGCAGAACGTGGAGGTCTTCAACCTTCCGACATACACAAGGTTGGAAATATGGAGTATGTACGCGAATGCGAAACCTCCGGGATCCTCTATGTGAAATATCCATGGTTCTTGAAGTTATGGAAAAGCAACTTCCCAAGAGTGAAAATACCAAAATCCAAGGTTTTCCACGTCACTCTGCGCAGTCTGAAGAGCATTAGGAACAACCACAACCGATCAAGGTAATTGTTACCACTTTCGGCAGTTGACATGCATGGAACTTATGGAAATGGTTTTCTTGAGTGGGGAATGGTTGTTTTGAACTCGAGGCTTTATGGGCAAGATCCCTATAACCGGGTCACTGATCTTTGTATGATGGGATGGTGCGCCACCACCGTCAGTCCCACATATGCAAAACCCTTGGGATGAAACCCCGAGAGGCCCTGTACATGTGGTGGGACGCCGCCGGCCCTGGAGGAACCCTCGGTTGAAGAGCCCCTCGGAGACGCGCCGGCCGGCGCCCACCTGTGTGCTTTAACGGCACCATAGGTTCCTCCGAGGGATACCAACTGCCAACGCCCACATGGCGAAGACCATAGGGTCACCCTACAATTTATACATGTGGTGGCACGCCTCCATAACCAAAAGCATGGATTGTGGTTGCTCAGTACGCCACCCACAATTGATCGAAATGCGCTAGGACGGAACATGAAGGTTCTTCCTCCGTTGATTTGGGGCGGACGCCGCCTGTGTAATCGTCCAAAGATAGGAGGGTCCTTCATATCTAATCGGATGTCTCTTCAAATGTACCGACGAGTGTGTATGTCAAAAGAAAAATATCAAGCGGCTTTAGATGCCCATCGTTTGCGGTTACATCGAGCGGTGAAGATGGCGAAACATGAGCAAGAGTTATGTAGAACCACATATGTACCTTCTACTTTCAATCGATGGAATGGACCAAAAGAAGACGGAGATTCCCATCTACTTGATGGCCAAAGAACTTGGATGAGGAGTGATTCGTGTTCATGTGGTTGGGTGCATGATCCACAATTACACGTTTAAGGCAAGAGCTTACTTGCATTATGCGAACTTGAATGATGCCAATCACGATTACCATCATCCGATGTTATTCATAACTACGAAGGAGTATTGCCGAAAGTGTTATATTTGCAATTGGACAACACTGCAGAGAACAAGAATCAAGCTTTGCATATCTCAACATGCTCGTGGACATGGGGACGTTTGAAAAGGTGAAAGTGGGGTTTTGTTGGTGGGGCATACGCATGATCAAATCGACCAAATGTTTTCATGCTTTTCAAAAGCTTAAAACACAAGGAAGCTCACACTCTGACCGCTGTGAGATTTTGATTAGTGCGTACACTCCACCGGAGGTGAAGATATTGATCAAGTTCGGACTTCCTCATATGTTTGGCCCATAAGGCAAGGGAAGGTGGACACGCATACAAGGCGCATCAAAAAATTAAACAACCTCTCTTTCCGACCAATTCAAAATTACGAGAGAAGCCAAAGGTGACCGTGGGTTTGTATCGCATCGAGGCAAGATTCCACATCACCTATTGGGAGACAGAGGCCGGGTTGAGTTTTTGACATTCGTCGTTGGACAATAACAGCTAACCGCCTCCGGTCAAGGGATAGAAAAGGAAAGTTGGCGACTTATCACCTACGGATGGTGTGGCTCATTTGAAGGAAGGTCTTCGGCCCTTAGGCCTTATGTGACATCGGAGGAATACAAATGGTGGGAAGCTCGGACCAACAAGAGATTCATTATTGTTCAAAACAACATTGGGCCTGGCCTCCTCCATCCTTGGAAGTGGTATTCGAGGTCCAAGTAGAAGTAAACCCCAACCTGCGACTTGATGAAGCTTTATTACGGGAGGCGTTGTTGAGGACCTTCCACAACGAGATATGTATTTGGGACGATACCAAAACTTGGAAAGACAAGGAGGGAATGACACGCTTTGAATGGTGATGTGTTGAAATAAATAAGGGCATGTTCATTGCGCCCAAAGTGACACGCATAACCATTTTGGATTGGGAAGGTGATTGATTTGTTGTTTGATGACCCACTCACTTACTTGTTCATGCATGTAGCACACAGATGCGTTTGAGGGTAGGTACGTTGAAGAATACATAGGGGATGGCACCAAGCAACAAACCGGGAAAAGGGGTCAAGGGTTGAACCTAAAAATATTGAAGTATATGTATGTAAAACCGTCATCTTGTATTATGGTTTCACCTTGAATTCTAAACATCTGTATGCGGTAGACAAGAAGGCAATCAAGGACAAGTCAATGAATTGCGGGCTTCATACAACCAGCAAGTCAAAGTGGCAGAGGATGAAGATGATTGATGATGCCGAACCCAACGAATATGACGGCGTCAATTCAGAAGGAGAGTAGATTGCACTTCGAATGTTAAAAGTGCGCATAGGCCGAGCCTCATTTTCTGCTTTGAGAAGGGAAACTGCAAGACACATTCGACACGTTCATTGTAGCCCATTCTTGGGGAAAGTTTGAAACGACCAGTATATTCTACAAGATGTTAGCCGATGGAAACTCCTCTCCAAATCGACTTTTTAGTCCTAAAGCACTAGCGCAGTGGGACACCCTTTGCAAATTTGCACATTTAGAGCATGTGCACATTTAGGGCTTGCACGATGCCACCACTAATAATGCATCCATACGACTTTCCTGCTTTTTGATCACGGCTAGTCACATGACTATACATAGCATCCGCCGATGGTTGGTGACAGACCCTCTTGTCTCAAAATCGATTCCTCCAACCTACCAAGGGATAGGAGATGACATATCACTTTCGGGATTGTGGAGGTGGGTGCGCTGGCGGCCCGCACCCACGATTTCCATGAATTCCATGTCGCATGTAAGGGATTCATGACCCATACCACCACCACCCGCATGGAAGCGCCTGGGGAAACTTGAAATATGAGAGTTCGACATTGGTTGGACCATGTTTTCCCGATTGTTTGTGGGGCATCGTCAAATGTACTCATCTTCACTGTCATGGTGCTCCATTTTGTAAATGGGCTCTAAAGTCGGCATAGGTGTAAACTACAACCATTGCTCCACATGTCAGAACGGCAAGCTGTCGTGTTGGTGTTCACCCTTCTTTCGATCATCTTTTCCAAAGACAAGCGGTGAACAAGGGATTCAACACCATCCAAAACCCTTCGCAAATAAAGAGTAAACCCTCATGTCAATAATCACCCTTGTTCTAAATAGGATGGTTTGTTTCCTGTCTGCCTCAAGACTCTTCTCCAAGTGCTCCACTTGAGCTTCCATCCTCATAACATCCTCCGCCACTGGGTTTCCGCCGCCTACTTTCCCTTGCTTGGTAGGTCCTTGTCTTCCGCCTCCTTCAAGAATTCAACTCTCCTCTTGGCCTCCATGTCTACCTTGAACATCTCCCCATGCGCAGCATCTCCTCCAACATGTCCAAGTCTCCTTTCTTACCTCCGGAGACTCAAGGCCTTTGCCTTGCTCATGGGATCTTACATCCCTTGCTTCCCTATGATGAGCTCCCGCTCATCACTTGGTGGGGCAACTCCTCCCACCGTGACTCCATCCGCCGCCCACCTAAGGGGCCGGTTGCCTTCTTATCTCCGCTTGGGAGCTTCCAAAACCGTGACTTCCTTTCCTCCTACCGTGGTAGGAGGTGCTCCTACCACCAGGACTACTTCCCACCGTGGTAGGACTAATTCGCCACCCAGGCCTTGTCATGAGAGGACGAAAGGGGTCCCAAACCACGTGGGAACACCTCCCACCTCGCAGGCGGGATTCGCCATGGTAGGATCTATCCTACCTTCCATCTCCGCATCCTCCGCGGTCCAACTTCAAATCCCCTACAACTTCTCCTTGCAAGTCCTCCCGCATCCTCGGCCTATCTGAGGGATTCCTTCCAAAATAATGTCCTGTGGTGCTGCACCTCCTTTAGCGCAAAGCACCAAGCACTCCCTCTCCCCGGCCGTAAGTACACAATGTTAAAGGGATGCTTGGAATCATCCAACTCCTTACTTGTGAGTAGCCCTCTACTTCCCACAAATGCACTAGATAAGTGCTAAGATAGCATGGCCTTGACTGTCTTCATCCGACGTTGGGTTTTCAAAGAACTTTTCCTTGGTAGGTGTATGCTTCATACATGATGAGCCCCAATCCGCTTCGCCCTTGAGTGATCTTCCATAGAAAATGGAGGAAGGTAGAAAATATGACACCCTTGGATTGCTCACCAAGCCCAAAACAATTCTTGTGAACAATCTCCACTTGGGCTCCAAGATTTGGTCCGTCTGCCAACCGTTCTTGGACTTAGCCTTCATGCCCCTTGCATAAGTGTAAGGGCTCCTTGGGAAGATCCGCCGTTGATGCACGCTTGCCTCCACTGCTTCCTTCCATCAACGTGATTCCGCTATCCTCGCTATCCGCCCCGCCATATACCGCGATGCTCATGTCCAACACCGTGGATCCGTCTGTGTTTCCTATCCGTAAGCCACCTCTTCCGTCACGCAAATTAGCAAAACCTCTTCTATCAATTCAAGGTTGTAAGACCAATGTCGCCCATACACCCACTCTAGCTGAATATTCTCCTCGCTGCCCAAGGTCGAAAGTCCGAAAGGTCTCTAGAGGATAGCTGGCCTATAGTAAATAATGGCATGTCAAATTTCCACCTCCGGTCCGATCCTCCCGCCTTAGACCTCTTGCCGCCTCGCGCCACCTCCCTTGGTGGACGCTCCTTCCTTGGCTACTACCTCCTTGCCCTTGGTCATGGTAGGCTTGGTCATGGCCTCCTTGGTTAGTACTTGCACGAAATTGAAGAAAAGTGATGCCTCCTGCAATTCCTGCACCTCCCGCTTCTTATCCTTGCAAACGCTTTCTCCTCCTCGCGATTTGCTCTTGCTCACAGCTCAAAGGTCCTTGCCTCGCCCCTCAAACCCCGATTTCGCAAGAGAAAGCTCAACCCCCACGGACTCTTACACCGCCACAATTTAGGAGCCCTTCCTGCACGGTTTCCTAGCAATCTTGCCACGCTCCACCCTCCTAGGCACCCTCACGAGCTTGGCAAGTGTTGGGTTGCGCCCAACCTTCTTCTCCCTTCTCTTCCTCTTTTCCTCCTTCCTCTCTTGGGCGCCCGCGGATTTCGCCTCCTTGCCGAGCTTGCGCCTCTCCTTCTCCTCCTGCACGGGGCGTGTTGCTGTATGGGGCCTTGGGAAGCTTGAGGTGTGGCGGCGCCCCGCTACCACCATCACCACACTCCACACAATGATCATAGTTGTCCAACACATTGTTTCTAATACCCTTCAATCTCTCCTCAGCAAACAAGTCCTCAGCTGCTTCGTGCAGAGACCTCCCGTCCACAAGGTAGATGCTATTATACCTGACCTTACAGGAAAATTTAAATCCATAAATAAGAACACAGCTAAAAAAATCAAGCTGCAAACGACAACAACGGTGCATGAGACTAGCACTCACGGATTACGTCGAGAGCCCATTCCAGCATGCTGTTCAAACTGGGAGCAGCTTATCTGCAAGGATATATTTACAATTAGCGTCCATGGGAGGGAAGCGAGAGCTCTTCCATATCACTTTTCTCACCACTTGCTTGCAGCAGAGGCAGCAAATTCCAACTCCTTTCTTGATACCCTCTAGGAGCTTCTGCAGGGACAACCAAGAACCCATAAGTTAAGACAAACAATGAACTCAGCCTTACTTCTTCTTGCTTCATTTGTCTATCTGTCACAGCCCAACTTCAAACATTGACTATTCCAGGATGAAAAGATCGTCTGCAGTCAGGGGATTGTTTCAAAGTCAGGAAGGCAGGGCAGACGTCTCTACCTGCCCTTTAATATAGTAAGCCACCTCCACATCATCTGGCAATCCACCAGGCAAAAATAGCGCCTTGTGCATGGCAGCATTGGTATCTCTGAAAAATCAGCAGCCCCTCTGTCAAGAAGGATAAAGCAAGCATTGCTATCAAAAACCCAGAAACCCTTACTGTAATATTCCCAAAGCAGAGTCTGTTATTTGTCCAACAACACAAACTTGTGAACGAACACACTTTGAGATACAAGTTGTTACTAGATTCAGGTTACCAGCTTGGTATTTGGGGCACACCTAACTCTTGATTGTCCGGCAGAGTCTGGCAGGGAGGCAGAAGGCCTACACCATATCAAAGCCGGATTTAAGTCTCCACAAGTAACTGTCCAAAAATGTACATCTCCTCCTCCTCAAATGTGAGGCAGAATCTCCACGCTGGGAGATCAACATGCATCTAGCAAAGAACCCTGACACTGCTGGGCCATACCTTGGGCGGCTTGGATAGAGACAAGCTCCTCCCTGCTGCTTAGTATCAACCAATGTGCAGGACAAGCAACCTCGCTGTCCAGGCTGAGACTCCTCTAAGTCATCCAAATACTCTGTGACAAGTCAGCTGTGAGAAGAAGATGTACCAAATAACTTGCAGACAAAGATGAGCTGCAACCAATAAATCCAATACCACAGTCACCTTCATTGCCTTGGTATGCCGCGCACACATTTACATTCCTCTCTTCTTGAATATCACCAATTGCAGTTCTCAAGGCATCTTTGATCTTCCCAGGGTGACTGGCCCTTTTACCAGCCTCAAGGACATCATGAAGTGACTTGCCGTTTTCAAGGCAAATAAAATCACTTGGGTGCCTGGCAGAGCTACCAGCATGCTTCTCAAAAGCAGAAACATTGACAATCTATCAAGGAAACCAGACAGTTCAATTCAATAGTAAGAACAACATTATTAGCTGAAATAATTACGAAATGCAAACAGGTAGGATTTGCTGATCAGGCCTAGCCATAAGAGTCACCATCAGATTACCTCACTGCCTTTGCAGTCAGAACAATCACAGAGAATTCCATTCTTTCGCACAACACCAGTGAGCAGGACCTGCAGACAGTGTTACACGAGAGACAGTTGGCAGTAGCTTCTACATGCTGTAAGAAATAGATGCATTACCATGGTGAAATGAGCGTACCACTCCTGCCCGGTCCCGATAGCTAACACGATGCCCTTCGATCAGTCCAGTAGCCAGCAATGATTTAGCAGTAGTTGGTGGATCAACTATTACACAGTCAGTCGGTGGCTTGATCTTCAGCTTGAAGACTGTTGTCACCGGTTGTGGTAACAAATCAGTGCACAAGGGTCCAGTGCCCGATAACTCTGCCTTTTCAACCTTTATGCACACATCAGCTGGTGGTTCGCTCACATCACATGCGAAGTCAGGGTCACCATTATCTGTAGCACATGGAGGTCCCCGCTTTGGGGCAAGACACTTACTGCATCGGTAAACAGCAGCAGGCTTACTATGAAATTGTGTGCTTGACACATCCTCATCCTGACTGACATCCAGAGAGTACGGACTATGACTTCTTGTACCTGCAACAGCAGCAACAAATATTTCAGCAGATATACCGGCGGAAGGTTCTGACTTACGGAGTCCATAAGCATTGGCCGAGTTAGAGGGCAGCGTTGACAAGCAGGTGACACTGCCCTGGACTCACCAGACTGATGCAAATCACCACTACAACCATTGGGGCAAAGCCCAGCACTTCTTGATATCTCAAGGTTTACACTCCCATACGTCTCCAGAGGCAGAGACCAGTTCACTGGTTGAACCCTGCAGCCTGGAGTGTTGTCTTCATGCTGCACAAAGGCACCAGCAAATGTGAATTTCCTTGCTTAAGTGAGTTCGAAAATCAGAACAATCAGCTGAAGTTTGACTTAAACGTCTCCTGAATTTATGAGTAATTGAGAGTTCACTTTGTATCCAGACACTCTTCCTAGCACGCCTGGCCTGCTAGGAAACTGGCTGGCAAAACCATCAGTCTTCATCCTGGTCTCAATACCATCATGTCCCACATCAGGCACTCCAACCAGCAGACCGGAATCTTCCCCATCAGCAATCAGCCCTTTGCTCTGACCAGACTCACAAAGATCCGGATCCGTATCTGCAGCCTGCAATTGCGAAAGGTCGACTCAACGAGTGCCAGCAGAATATATGATGCTACAGGCAACTCATCCAAACAATAATCACATGACTGCAAGCCTGCGGGCAGGCCAAACTCTGGGCAGCCAAAAGCAAGACCATGTAGCCACCTTTGACTCCAGGCTCCAAACTCTGAGCCAGTAGAGAACCACCTTAGATTGCAACTGGAATCAACTGCAGCTTCTTACCACAGGCAAAGGAAGAGGTGACCGTCTTGCTGGCAGTACAATTGCTGAACCAGCTACTAAACTCTCCGGATTGCCCCCACCCAGCTCTGACACTGATGGTATGGCAAGAGGTGTTCTCCTTGCTGTTGAGGTAAGATTACCATTTCCTGTAGCAATAAGCCCGTCCACGTCCTCGCTGGCATCCAGTGCTATTTGGTTGCAGCAACCTTGAGCATCAACTGATCCCATTTTCAGAGTCGATGATCTGTCGATATCAACAGCAGTGGACTTTGAGACCACTGTAGAAGACGAGGACTGCTCCAAGGTCTTAGCAAAATCCACCATTCCTGGCAGGCATGACATCTGCGGAGATATTGAACCCGGGACAGTACATTGCCTTGAGACAGCAGCTGCAGCAGACAGATGTGCTCCAGCTATTTCCGAGTCTGCAGAGACTGAACTTCCAATTCCTGACACACACTCTCGATTGCTCGGGAAGTCCCGAGATAACTCCATCCGGTAACTCGACACCGCAGATATTCCCCTGCTTACAAGCTGCGGCCTTAATGCTTCTGAGGTTGGCACTTGGTTAGATGAACAGGCCACAATCTCCCCTTGCGAATTCCTAATGCACGTACCGACATCCCCACCGTTGACAATGCCCGCACTGTCGACATTCTGTTTTTTGAGGAGGGGAACATTGAAATCCTCTTCCACAACATCAGAATACACAGCTTTCCGCTTGATCACAATCTTGAATTTGGGAGCCCGAACTTCGGATGCCTCTGTCATATCGGAATGGCAAACAGGAGCACCCATGCTCTCCTCTTCATCCCGAGCTTCAAGCCCTATCCCGGACGAATCTACCACGGAGCAGTTCTCACGAGTATCACCTAGCTGAGACACGGTTGCTTGCACTGGGTCTACATGTACAGCAACACCGACGTCTCCGATGCTGGCCGAGGGGCTGTCCCTGCAAGCCATGCTCGTACTATGTAACTTCCTGAGAGTGACCAGTGCATGAAAGCCCGATTGTCTGACCGTAGACTGCGTCGACAGACTTTGAGCTATAGCCACCCGGCTAGGCAGAAAAATCACAACTCTCAACGAAAGGGAATGCCAGGCAAATGAACTCGAGAGTCATATCCACCTGTTTCAAGTACCCGCCTGCAAGAAAGGAGATGACAGCATCCCAAGACCAATACAATCACGGGGAGTACTGATCGGCGAGTCTTACCGGGAAGACCGGTTTGTAGAGGGGAGCAAGAAGACGGCAGTACCTACTCCAGACATTCGATGTAAAGCTAGCAGACAACCCGAAACCTGTACCCTGTGCAACTCGTCTTCGAGACATACCTGGAACTATGAGCGAGCCCTCAATCTCTGCCAGCTAACACCATAGTGAAGCCAAAGGAGCAAAATGAGGCAGAAGAGAGCAACAATAGATGCGAAAACCCTGGGAACGAGACGTGTGACACTACTAGGCCAGTTGCTCAAAGAAGAAGTGACGCATGCAAGCGTTGATGCTTGAACGTACCGCTTGAGCTGCAAAGGGTGCCAGGCGCAAATCGCCAGACGTGTGTGACTGGACACACAGTCCGGAGGAGAGACTGGAGGAGGTCAAAATGTAAGGGAATGTACAGGATCGACTCACAGCTACAGGGCCACATGGATGAAATCACGAGATTCGGCAGCAACCGGTGCACGAGATCCCGCAGCAAGCACCAGCTGGTGGGGCAAAGCTGAAGGTCCTGGAATGTCGCTGTGCCTCGGTCTACAGCGCTGCTTGCCGCGGTGCGCCACAAACAGGGATGAACGCAGCTCCCCCGATAGGCGAGGGAGGGAGGAAGGGTTCAGGCATACCCTCGCCTTCCCACGACACCATCTTACGGCGTATTGTTTCCTAGACGTCTCTGTTTCGTGGATACCTATTACTAATATAGATACCATACCTACGTCACATGTATGTACGTACGCATATAGGCAGATACATAAGCATATGCATACATATTACCTCCTGCCAAGAACAATTTATTAAAAAGAATGGTCGGGAAAACCCATCTACCCATAACCGAAGGGGACAATCCACTCAAGGGCTAAGAGCCAAGGGGGGCTAGCCCTCACATATGCCGGGACAACCCACTCAAGGGCTAAGAGCCAAGGAGGCTAGCCCCCACGAACGCCAACCCCGAAGCTATCTGCCGCCCCGATTATGTCGTGGTCCGAGATGAGGAAAGGCCTACCTACAACTGGTGCCGATGATGCCACGTCTCCTGCCCTCGTCACCATCCTGTAAATAGCATTGGCCAGCGCCCTTTGCAAGGCCATGGATATCCATTGTCGAAAGAAAGCCACCACCGAGGAAAGAGGGAGACCCACCCCGTTCCGATGAGTGTGGTAGGCTTTAGCACAATCCTTAATGAGCCGGGAAAAATCCTTGCCCATAGCCCCGCCTCCCCTGGCACTTCTATTGGCTCTGTTCCCTCTTCAGGGATCACTTCTTTGGGTGGCACTTCTGGTCCTGCTCTGCAAGAAACTGGTCTTCCAACAGGATTGTGTCTCGATATGATCCCGCTTTTGGAAGACGGGACTTATCTGCTGAGTGGTAGATGGAGAGGTAGCTGATTGTCCGTTTTTGTTTGTCTTTTTGATCAGGACAGGCTCTTTGGATGCACCTCCGCATGGAATTTCTCGCAGTGTGCAAATTGATGAACTTGGTCGCTGCTTTTTGTTCAACCAAAAGGAGACCTCAGTTTCTGGTTTGTCCATCTACTATACGCTAATAGAGCCTTTGAATGGATCTCTCCCGGTGATCTTTTCATATCAGTCTTGGAAAATTGTGAGGAAGAAGTGTTGGCATATTTTGATCTCATTGTGTTTGGATGGAAATACCTAGAGAATATCTCCAAGAGTTTATATCGCCCCAAGGATTTCTTTACGGGTTTTGATATTACTGACCATGCTAGTATGAATGCATGTATCTGTATGTCTGCCAAACGGCTTTTCCCTTTTATTGACAAAGCCACAGTCTCGTCAAATGACCCCTCCTCCTTACACGTCCAGTCTATGTCCTTGGATATCCTACATCACCCCGCTTACGTACTTGCGTTAGCAAGGGGCTAAACCCCACTAGAATACCACCAGTGGTTGATGCTCTGGTAACTGCCTTTGTGCATGTCATTGAGATTCTTCAAAAACGTGGACATCAAGCTTTTGATTGTAATGGATTGACCTTTGTGTCAAAGCCCAATAAACCTGATTTTATTATGTGGTGGTTTATATGGAAACCGCTACCATGGAACGCAATAAGAGACAGCATACCGCATCAAAGACATGACACATGTCTTTGAAGAACCTTCCCCATCAAGAATGAAATCTCTTGGTTATTCGTGCGAAGACTTGTATATCTACTGCCCGACAAAGCTAGACTACACCGCTTGCTTTCATCCGCAGACACATAAGGCAACAAGTAATCAGCAAGCACTGGCCTTAGTTTGGATTTAAAACTCTAACTCTTTCTGCCTCAATCTTGCTCGGAGTGAGACCAAAGTGAGATTTCCTCCTCCTTAGGAGTTAGAGAATGATACTTGAGCTTTGGCCAGCCATGGACGATGGCCACTTTCAAAGGCAACACACAGGTTGGAAATATAGATGGCTTACCAATGCTGCTCAATTGTTTATTTCTTCTGTCAGAAATGATCTATTGACCATAGCCTAACCAAAGCTTTGTTCCCTGCGGCCGAAAGAATGGGCCCAAACGCAATCACAAAGACACCCTACCCTGCTGTTCTGGGCGTACAAACCTCCTTGTATTGGATCCATGGACTCCACTTTGGATGGCTTTTAAACCTCGCCAAACATGAGGTGCATGATCTGCCTAGCCCCATGTATATTGCATCACCGCTATGAGGCAATCCTACTAGTGATTCGATGCACTCAATGACTGCTGCTATTTTGGCAAACATTACCGCTTTTAAGGCTAGTGAACAAGGGCTTCACATCCTCAAAGAATTTGACAGCCATTTCAAGATGTCCGCTTTGACCATGCGCCTTTCCTTCAATTCCATGGTGCCGAGCCTCTTGGTAGTATGCCTCCAAGAGGCTTGTCTTTTACACAAGAGCGATTGGGTGCTCTCCACTTTCTTTATGCAAACTCCGCTTATGTCCAATCAATTGTCAATAAGTGTTTGCTGCAAAGATCTTGGCATACCTAGGTTTCTCTGCTCCGCTTCCTGGTGCAGTGTCAGATTTTTTTCTCGCTATGAAGTCTACAGCCATTCTGCATTGGCTAAGCTTGAAGACTTCGACTCAGCGGCCTTGTTTGCACATGCTCCAAGACACATGGACGACCTGTGTTGGTTTAACACCAGTATCCCTAATCAATTCCTGGATCCGGCTACACCAAGGACCCCAGATTCGCCATTTTGGATTCATCCCTTGGATGTGGTGGCTATTGAACCCGAGATCCATAAGTTTGGGGAAGATTTGGAAGGTAACAAGATTGGGATTGCTGCTCACTTCTTGTCTTTTCAATTCACTATCATAGACCCTGTGCGTGGACTGATTTCTTTCACCAAATATGATAAAAGAAGGGCACCCCCCTTCAAGTGTGCTCAGTTCATTCACTTGGAGTCTAACAGATCTGTCTCTCAAGCATACAAGGTTATTATCTCGCAGGTTTTTCCTTTGCCATATATTTGCTTCACAGCGGAGGCAATTTTACACGAGATTTTGGTGATGGTCAACACCTTTATGGCTAATGGCTTCCAGGAAGCAAGATTGCTGAGAATCATTGTCAGGTTCTTGCAACGAAGCTCTTTCCCCGATGCGAGAGTGGCCAAGGAAGACATTCTCGTAATGCTTTATGCTCCAATGCCTTCTATCCTTCCTGACTATAATTGTGGTATTCCCACCCACGCTTGCTCCTTACAATAAATTTCTCCCTCAGCAAAAAGATCCTCCGTGCTATGGTGCGTATCTCACTAAGGCCTGCATATTGCGCTACCTCGGTATGGATTCTTTCAAATCACTGTTGGTGGAGGGTATTTACATAACAGGAGGTACGTATATACATACATATATATACATATATACATATATATACATATATACATACATACATACATATATACATATATATATACATATATACATACATATATATATACATACATACATACATATACATATATATATATATATACATACATATATATACATATACATACATACATATATATATATATATATACATATATACATATATATATATATACATACATACATACATACATACATACATACATACATACACACACACATACACACATACACACATACATACATATACATGGTATGTATGTATGTGATAAAGCATCACTTACACTTTGTTGCCTGCCAACCAGCAGCTATTGCGTTTTCAATTTTATGTTTTCGATACCGTGTATCATGATACTAACTAAGTTCTTAGATATCGGCTACTGCTCATTTACCTTGCCGCCTATGTTGCGCCAATAAAAGCCTTGTGTCCCGTGGATGCTTTGCAACACTAGTTCTTGGGATCTGCACCTTCATGATAGCTCATCTTAATTTTTGCTCTCCTTATACCTATAGCAGCTTAGTAGCCTCCAAATTTAATCTTGCATTCTTGTCGGCTCCCTCCCGCCGATCCTCACCCCTATCCGAACCCCTAGCTTGGGACTCTTGTTACTTTGGTGTTCTTGGGAAGACCGCCAACTTGGTGGCCTACATGGCTCACAAGTGAGTTTGCTCACCGCTCAAACCTTCACAATTTTTCTCAGGTTAACTGTCCGCTTCATGCTCTTGTTCCAATTTGTTAGTGCCGGATTTTCCTTTGCTAAAGGTGTACTTGCTTGCCGATCAATGTTTTCCTTTGATTGCAAATTCAGCAATGTGTTTGCAAATACAAGGTGTGGTGGTAGGGTTTGTCATCACGCCGTGCCATGGATCATCCATTCCAAATTAAATCCATGCCAAGGAGGTCCCTTTTGGAGAAGATGAAGGGGGACGGAGCTGCCCCCACCAACACCGGCCTTTATGCTTACAGCCAGCCCAGGACGCCCACAGTTTGGTGTGCTTGGATGTTCCTGAGTTTCCTCATCGCTGATTTTTGTCTCATCACCATGAGGTCCGTAGGTTATGGGCGTGTGGTCATGTTTCTTAAACAAGATGATTGTACACACTCCACACTTGCTTTGGATGATGCCATTTGTGTATAATGTTCCATAACTAACCGGATGAACTCATGCTCTATACATACAAGGTGTTCTTTTATGCTTTTTGGTGACTTCCAAGATGGTGGTTGCCACTTGGCTAGCTACTTGTTGGTCTTTGCTCAACTCCGTTGATTTCAGTATGCAATGTATTTCATTTGCCCATCCACGAGCTAGTTCTACCCCCCGAATCTCGCACTATAAAAGTTTGAGTCGATTCCAACGAAGTCATGCAAGTCCTCAAACGAGGCAATTGGCAAGTCATTGTGGCTTGTATATATGCACATACACGCATGTCTTGTGGTCGCCCGCACCGACGCCTTCCCCGCCTCCTGGCTTGATTTCTCACTTTTTTAATTGTTTGAGTGTGACGAGATGAGACCGTCTGGGATACAGATCTGGTGGCCTTGGGCTACCCTAGAAATTCTGATGGCATCGTTGTGAAGGTTGTGCAAGCGGTTGTTGCCAAAACTGAATGAATAATACAATACAAAATGTTTACAAAAATGTGTTTAAATACCCATGACCTAGAGTCATGTTATTTCACTTCAACTAAACATATTTAATCTAAATTAAATATATACAACCCTAAGTGTGACAGAGATTGTTATTTTAACACTCCCTCCTCAAGCTTCACGCTTAGTACGCTTGTCCAAAGCGCCTACAAAACAAACAAAGCAAATAGTCCACAAGCCGCCAATAATTCTCCATGCATGGGCGCCCACTGCGGTAGAAAATACATGCATGCCAGAAGTCATAAAGCAAAGCCTCGGATTTGAAGAAAACTCATGAACAAACAACTTGAAGATAAATAACTCAATCGGTTGTCTGTGCAGCTTCATCCAATCGAAAGTTATCTCGTTTCCCATGTATTGTGTGCCATTCACATATGCTGAGTAATCACCCAGCCCTAAGCCATCCATATGCTTATAGTGTTTTGGCTTTGAAAGTGTTTTGGCTTTGAAAGTGCTTTGGTTAGAATGTCGGCCACATTATCATCTGTTCCAACAAAGCGAACCTTTGTTACCCCTCTATCCACAGCATTCCTAATGTAGTGATGGGATATCTCTATATGCTTGGTGCGCACGTGGAAGCGAGGGTTAGCAACCAAGGCAAGGGCTGACATGTTGTCGCAAAATATGGGGGTAGGATCTCACAGTCCGCCTAAGTCGCAGTAAGAACCTCCTTCCCATTCACCTCCTTGGTGGCTTCGAGAGATTTATACCGCCTCCGCTGAAGACAAAGATATAGAGGTCGCTTTGCAACTCCAATTGACGGCGCCCCGCAAGAAGAAAGTAATATGTGGAGAGGTCATGACGGAGTCAAGATCGACGCCCAATCGGTATCCAGAAACCTTGTAGAATGAGTTTAGCCTGCTACTACGCTTTATATATGAGCCCATGTCAAAGTGCCTTTTAAGTATCCGAAAATACGCTTGATTAACCCAATGAGCTCCCCGCCCGTGTTTTAGGAATCAAGATGACATCGTACTAATCACAGCATCGGATGTCGCCCAGTCCAGCTTTGCATACAAAATGACGCTATTATTGTACCGCAAACACGCCATATGGCCGGTTTTGGTATTTGTGCACAACATGCCACCGGCCAAAGACAAAGGACGCATGTCATCATGCCTGACAGCGACCGGGATGGTTAAAAATTTCGATGTCTACATGGCACCGTAGATGAACTCAAGAGTTATGGAGGGTGGACATGGAAGATTTCAATGCCGATAAACCATCCTAAGAGGCATTTCGTGTTACGCAGCTTTCTCGCACATCATTGCCGACACCCGGGTTGGGGACCCCATCGATTGGTGAAGTGAGGGAAGCGAGCGTGTATTGCCGGGTCGGACCTTGATTCTCGCTATTCCGTAGATTTGAAAAAGCCCGCTTATGTCGGATCGCTACACTACCAATGACAAGGACGGTGGAGGATGCGATTGGTTTGATGGATCGCGACCGATCCAAACCGAGGCCGCCAACGCTCGGCGATGATATGGGATATGGCACGCAGAGAAGCCGCGACACCGCAGACGTCCGCACGGGCAACTTTGGAACCGAATGTCGCCCTTGTTCGTAGTCCGCCATATTGGCCACATGCTTGTGGGCGCCAAAGGATGTGATGCACGTGGAAAAAACAATGCAGAGGCCATATGGCACACGCCGACGGAGAGCGAGATGACATCGCATCGCGCATGGACATGGAAGCAAGCGAGGGAAAAGATGGTTGTGGCGAGGTGACGATGGCCAATACCGCCAGACGCTTTGTCCAAATCGACTTGAAGACCGTGATTGAGGGCATTAAACGCTCAAGTCGCTGTGCTATGGGTCCAACATAGCACTAAGGTGGAAAGCGGAAAGTTGGTAAGTGCCATGATCGCACATTATGTTGGAAATCATATTCCCCATCGCTCTCCGGGTGCATAGAGCCGAGGTGTACAAGGTTGTAAAGCTAGGACGCCTTAATGGGTGGATTTGCCAATGGACGATACCGAGTCGGGACATCCAAGCACAAGAAGAGGCAAGTGAGGGTAATGTGCTCGAAAAGCAATTTCAAGATGTTTGATATATCAACCCACCTCATACTACACTTAGTGGACGAGGTGGCCGCTGGGCCCATCACACTAGGTGGATGTACCCGTGGAGAGATATTTAGGATCCGTGAAGTGACAGGACGGCGAGACCCGAGTCCAAAGATAGCGGTGGGGTACATGCGTGAGGAGAGTTTGCATTGCATGACATTTCTCCGCTATTACGCCACGTGGGAGAAGCATGGACCGATGAACGATAGGGGAGAAGGTGCCGGGTGTCGCGTACATTATGGATGCCGTGGAGGCAAAGCATACATATGTGCTATATCACACGAGGTGATGCGCCTGCTCTGGACATGTACGAGGAAGAAGTGAGGACATACGGTGCAAGGGAAGGTCGGCGGACTTTCGTAGATCGGATCCACGGAAGAAGGGCTATGAACGCATGGGATGGGCATCCGTGCATGACCCATGAAGTGACCGCAATCATGGATGGCCTCGTTGTGCAAGCGGCACATAGTCACATGTGGAACAAAGGCGCCCACCTCGAATAGTGAGGCGACAACGCCGCCGAGTACAAGGATAGTGCGGTCCGCAAAGTTTATCATGATCGACAGGGCGGGCCACACTGAAGAGGAGCGCCTGCTCTACGGCACATAGAGCAATACTCCGCGTTCTCGCAGGAGTATCAACCAATTTTGTTGAAGGTTCGATGGTACGAGTGTCGCCCAGAGGGACAAGGCCATCCCTACGAAAGTCGACACCGGATTTGATATTGTAAACACGGGAAAGTTTGCGTGAAAGTGCGCCAATCGATGGTCCGCTTGTGTGGCCGCAGTGAATCGGTACGCCGCATCCGGAGACGATGGATGGTAACATAGGCCGGGCCATCGCGTGCCCACACCGCCGTGGGATGGAGGGATGAGGAGCGGGGAGGGAGGCAAGCGCGGGTGTGGCCTAGGAACGCCGATGGAGGGGCATAACTTTCCTGAGAAGTGAGCAAAGTAACCAACGCCACACCGCAAAACAACGTTGTCTTTAGTGGCGATTCGATGAAGACGGCGATTATCTGATCAAGCATTGATGCGCCTGCACTGCGCCTAACTGGGCAATATACTACATGCGTCGAATATAAAACGTGATTACGGAAGGTGAAGTGCATAGGAGGACTTGATCCGGCAAACAATAAATGATGACGCCGCCTACTTTGCCAACAAAGCCTTTTCCTATGAGCTTTGAATTCGCCAGACCACCATTGGCTTGGCAACCGCAGAAAGCCAATGCCTTCGATGGGACGATGGTGCCCACGAACGGGCAATGGATGGCTGACGCCGCGTACCACCGGAGTTTGGAGACATCGACAAGGCCAAGAGCACCATCGCGCGGCCGCCGACCAAACCGTAGGTGCGTGGGGAGGATGAGAGGCAAGCTCGGATCGGCTATCTCGGCCATCCACCCTGTGCACCCAGCCACTCCGATCCGCCAAGGCGCTGCAAGAGAAGGCCACCCGCCCCACAAAGGGACATCGAGAGTTGTGGGGAGAGGAAAATGGCACGGTACCAATGGCGATTTGAGGACATAGGAGACGTGGAACATCCCCCCAGAGGCGGACTTGGAGCATCGCGTCTGTCCAACGGGCGGGATGATGATGTTTTCGCCAAATGAGGTGGGTGGTTCGAGACTAGATTGAGCAAGAACGTGTTCATCGACACGTAGACACGTTGATGCAATTTGTTTCATGGACGCTATGCGGTGCACCTTGGCCGGGCACTGCTCATGCAGGAGGACATATGGAGGCAGCCCATGGCAGCACGGGAGGTGGTGGCGATCAGACAAGACACCAGGCGGACCGGCAACCTGTGGGGGGATGTCACGGCACGCAAGCACCGGATGAGGAATGGCGACACACCCGGCAAGGGGAGGTGAATTGACAAGCGGAGGAGGTGCAGGCCGGATGCCGATGGAGTGGTTTGTGAGGTGGACAACGATGCATCGTGACCTTGATAAAAGGCATGGCGTGAAATGGTTGAAGAGGCCTTGCAAAACAAAGGATGTGGAGGGAAGGGAACTGATGTTGTTCGGGGTCCGAAAGCTAAGGCACAAGAGCTGAAACGGACAAAGGTTGTGAATGAACTAGGGTACATGGCAAGATGGCGCGACGTTCCGAGAGGGGAAAAGGCATGGTTAGTGAAATCGGTGTCTAACGCCTTCCCTGATGATAATCAATAGCTCTTAGATAGAAGAGAAACAATGGAATGAATTGATTAATGAGTAAAGTACAAGCCTTTAAATAGGCTGGGTGGTTGGGTGGTTACAACAATATGTTGTTGTAACTATAACTACAACCTAAGTTAGCTCTAAATTAATGTTATGAGGCCCTAATGAATAGTGCCCTAAGCTAGACCTATTTCATCACTCCCACTCACTATGAATGTAGGGGTGAATTCTAGCTTCAAAATGAGGTCTAAATCATAGACTCCCACTTAATCAAAAGTTATAAGCCTAAGAAAAGTACAACTTAAGGCTTGATGAATAAGTAAGCTGAAATAGAAAACTTAATATGTCCACCAAAATATTCACGAATAAGGTTGACAAATAATAGCTCGAAATAGGCTTAAAAGAGAGGCCTAAATATAAATAATATAAATAGAAAATAGGCCTAAATAAATAAAGGCCTAAAAGGCCAAAAGATATAAAATATGCATAATATCCGGCCTACAATAATAAATCCGGCCCTAAAATGATTTTAATGGATAAGCCAATACGGCTTATCCTAAATCGGGCCACCAAGGCAGGGCCTGTCGCAGACGCTTAACCGCACGGGCGGGGTGTCGAGGATAGCCGCCATTGCCCGGCCTCCTCCCTCGATCGCGCCGCGCCCGAGCTGCCGCGCCATCGTGCCGGGCCGCGCCCGCGCTCCGCCGCCGCGCTCCGCCGCAACCCGCTGTGGTCAGGCCGACTGGCCGCCCGCCGGACGCGTGGTTTGTGGTGCGCTCCTCCCCGCATAAAAATGCATGGACGGCGCCTCGGGTGAACCCGCCCATGTTGTTGTGTGACTCGTATTGTTGCGTTATAATATGACGCGCTCATAACGGTGAGATTCCATGTCCATTTGCCATTGCACATTTTCCTCATATTTTCCATTGTTCAATTGCATTTTCCATATCTCTTGCATGTTTGAATACGACTAATATACCTAATGTGGTGGCAGTCCTCGTCGGGAGGAAGCCGCCCCATGCTGCTCAAAGGACGAGGCCATAAGAAAATGAAAAGAGCAAACCGATAGCAAGAAGAAGAAGAAACTTGCCGCGGAGAAAGGAAAAATTGAGCGGAAGCCGCCTGCGCATCTTGTGGTATAGAGATGCACTTGCACGGGTGAAGAGATCGATGTCGGGCCCCGGCCGTAATATAGGAAATGATATGGAAGATCCTAATTTCTCTTATGAATTCTCGCAAGCATGTGCCGAGGTGGCTAAACAGTGGAGAAATGGCCGATGGAGAGGATGACGTCTTGGTGGTACAAGCACTGAAATGCCGATGTTGTCATCAAAGAAGTCGAGGGGCTGGTAAGCCAATAATGCAAAATAAATTGCAATAAATAATTTGATTGCATAAAAAATACTAATGATTGTTGATGTAGATAATCCAACTACCGAGGGCCTGGAGTCAGTATCCTGAGTGTCCCGGTATGACGACTTCAACATAGAAGAAGAGTGAGGAGTGGGACTCCATAAAACAGACGGAGGCCCCAGCAGTGTGTGTGAGGGCAGCCCAAGTGGAGAGCATATGCGCCCGACATAGGAGAAGTAGGAAAAGAAAAGTGAGTAGGTGTAAAACCTATAGTTAGGGGCTAGTAACTAGTGTAACCTATGCTAATGATAAGCTAATCTACATCTATTTTGCAGATGTGGAGAAAGGGTAGGCACAAGCCATGTGAGGTTTGCCCTACCTCTACAACCTATAACAAAACAAAAAAGGAAAATACCAAACTCCTATTTGCCACTGAAACCTATGCGAGCAACATACATGGTGCTTCCGGGAGGAAAGGACACCACGAAGTCCCCATGGAATATGTATGTGAGAAAAGGGGATAAAAAATGATGTGGTTAGGTGCATATCCATGTGAAGAGTACGAAGGACACACCAAGCACTTGTATAGTAAGTGACCTAACTTCCGAATGACTAACTCAACACCATTTTTCTTCCTGTAACCCATGGAGTGTTTTGTAGGGTCCTTTTGGGCATTAGAGAGAGAAGAGAAGGAGTGATGATTACTTGGAAATAGAAGAGGAAATAAACATGCTAGATAAACTTTGTGGATTGTAAAATTGGAAAATACCCACTAGCTAGGCTTAACCTCTTGTACTCCTAACATTTTCATGTGTTTTAAATGCAAATCTCTTCCTAATGACTTGGTTAAAAGGTCAGCTGGGTTGTTTTGAGTTGGAATATAATTGATATCTATTGTTTTATTTTCTAACATTTCCGTATGTAATGATACTCGCTATATGTTTAGTTCGAGTGGAAAACAGGGTTCCTAGCTAAGGCAATAGCCCCGCTATCCAGAGGTGTAGGTCCATCTTGGGGATAATTCAACTCACTCAATGCTAACCTACTCCGGACTATATCCTTGGAGACGAGGTGAGGACCCTATACTCGACTCAGACATCGACAAAGCAATGGTTGGTTGTTTCTTACTTGACCATGAAATGGGTGCACCTCCTAGCGAATGCATAGCGGACATGATTTGCGGCTATCGGGATCTCCAAGATAGTCGATCAAGATAAGTCGTTAATTGTAACTTAGATATGCCGGAACATGTTTATACATCAATCCTGTGCATAGTCCCTTTTAAATACGAATATTCTCTTGACACATTGCCAATGTTGTGTTCCGGATTCTCAAAAATTGTGAGGCGCACTAACTTCAAAAGATATATCGGGTCTTGTGAAGTTACTTAAATATATTAAGGTGCCAACAGATGTCTATATGGTACGACATTACTCGCTTTCTCTCATCTGCTTTAGGGCTCATATCTCTGCCTTGTGCCACTTGGAAATGGTGTGGCCGGGCTTAGCATCTTCTAGTCCAAACTTCTTTAAGCTTTCTTTTATATATTTTGTTTGAACCAAGGAAATGGATTTATTACCTCTATTTCTTATAATGTTAACGCCAAGGGCATAACTAAGGTCTCCTGTGTCCGCATCATTTCATAATGACTTCTCAACCATGCTTTAATTTCACTAGATGGGAGAGTGAAGATGAAGCTAAAAATAAGTCATCCACATATAGTAAGAGGTAAATTGTGTCTTGTTTAGTCTTGGGATATACATGCTAGCATCCGCTTTGCTTTGAACAAAACCATATTTTGTAAGCTTGTCATGTATATCATTATTCCATTCCTTGCGATTGCTTAAGGCCATAAATGCCTTTAATGAGCTGCATACATGGTCTTCTTTACCTTTGACTTCATAGCCTTGAGTTGTCTCATGTATATTTCTTCTTGGATTCGCCATGATAGGCGCTTTGACGTCCATCATGTGAAGATGTAAGTCATGTTGAGCGGACAAGGCTATTATAATTCGAGGAGGCAAACTTTGCTGGTGCATAGGTAGCCAGGTATGTAATCTAAACCCGAGATCGGTAAACCCTCCGCTACCCTTGCCTTATATCGCTCAATAGAACCATCACCCTTACGTTTGATTTTAAAGACCCATTTACTTCCCACTATTTTTCTCCCTTTGGGTGGTTTAACTAATTCCCATGTGGAGTTTTCTACTAAAGAGTTGTACTCAATCATCGCTACCTTCCATGGTCTTTCTCGGAGAGGAAAATGCTTGTTTCAAGGTTAGCGGTTCCTCTGGATCAACTGTGGCTTTGTAAGCTTGATAATAAGGTGTGAGAGGAGAAATGGGGTCATCGAGTGACAAGATATCCCAAAGGTGGTTCCTTCCATCCAGCAGTCCCGCAATGGGTCTAGTCCTAAGATTGTACCTTGGTGCAGTTGTTGAATGTGTTCTTCAATGTCGACCACTTGTTGAGCGGTTCTGCGTGTAACGCAGCTCGGCTCGCCGTCGAATTCATCCACTTGCTCGCCGACGGCTCATCCTCAAAGGAATACGATCCTCCTCACGAATTTCAACATCATAGTCGATTTCATCATCGGTTAAATGTTGAGGTTCTTCTAAATCGGGATCCGGAGTAGTTGGTCGTCTTGGAATATATTCTAACCTCCTCCTCCTCCCCGCAGAGGTTCATCCATAGGAGCTTCGCTGCGGAGGGAGTGAATGAATGATGACAAAATCATCGTCATCAAAGTGGAAGGCTCGCAGAGGAAGGAGCATCGGGAGTAATGGGAGCAGATGCCCTAATAGGAGAAAAGAATATGAGATTCATGAAAGGTCACGCTCCTAGCATAAATGAGCTTTGGGTAGATGGGTCAAATAACTTGTAACCCTTAATGCCTTCTGTAGCCAATAAAGGTATATTTGGCGCCTTGGGATCCGACTTCTTGCTTTGGGGATGAACACATAAGCGGGGATCCAAGATTCGTAAATGATCAAGAAGGTTTTCTCGAAAAGCTTCATATGGAGTCATGCCTTGACTGGAAGTCTATTAAGATATGTTGTCGTCAATATAGCTTCACAATAACTTTTAGATAATGTAGCTTGGGTGAGCAAACATTGTGATCTCCGGAGGCGTAAATTTTGTTTTCCGCCATTTTGCCGAGGTGTGTACCACACTAAGTTGTTGCTATACCTTCAACAAGGCAAAATTCAAATTCATTGAAGTGAACTCTCCTCCATTATCGGAGCGAAGAGTTTTAAGCTTCTGTGAAGTCTCTCCCACATCATATATTCTTTGAAGAAAGAAAAGGCCCGACTCTTATGGCGGAGGATGTAGGTGAGGACGAAGGAATAATCATCGATGAAGGTTAAAAATATCTACAACCACTAAATGAAGGTGCGAGATCGGACCACAAATGTCTGTGAACCAACTCTAAGGGTGCCTAGCCCTGAGGATGGATTGTGGAATGGAGCTTGATGACGCTTTGGTTACGCAAGCTTCACACGTGAGAGGTTCAAGTTTAGGAATACAGGAGTTCGTTTCCTTAGACATTTGGATAAGCTTTATTCGGATGACCTAATCGACAGCCAAAGCATGGTGCTTGAAGAGTGGAATGGGAGGCTACATTGATGAGGTGTAACGGACCCACTTGACCGAGAGTTTATAGAGTCCATCTTCTAGTGTTCAGAGGATTGTGTGATACTTATTAGTATGATAGTAAAGGAGACACAAATCGGCTTCAAGGATAATTTGCATGTTATGTTCTTGACATAAACTAGCGGTGACACTAGATTCTTGCACATGGAGGGTACATAAAGGACATGGGAGAGAGTAAGAACGCCTGGGAGCACTTTAATGCCACGGAACCTACACCAAATATGGTGAGGTTATGGTCCGCCTAGGAGCACTTGTTGTCCTTTTGATGGCGAACACGACTCAAAAAGTTAAGGTCGTGACATATATGAGATGTTGCACCTTGTCTAAATACCAATTTTGGTTTGATGGCTTGGAACTTGCCAAGCGAGGTGATGGAGTTGCCGTGGAGGGCTTCTTCTTAACGGCAACATGTGCTGGTGACCTCCTTCTTTGGCTCACCATTTTTCTTCTTCCAACAATCCTTCTCCATATGGTTGGTCATCTTGCACCACGGTAACTCCAGCCTTCTTCATGCCTTTGAAGGTTTAAATGAAGAAGTGGATGGTCCTTTTTGAAATTGAGTAGTGCCTAGGAGTGAAGTTTCGGCCCGCCACGTCCTCTTCCTCACCGTCTGTACATTACTTGGCGGGCGGGTGATCGGGATTTTCATTTCGACGGCCTCCTCAATAAGTGCTCCTATTAATTCACTTACGATATCCGGGAGCCTGAATTTCTTCTGCTTTTGTGCACTCTAAGGACCGCATTTTGCGTTGTCACAAAGGGCCTATAGGAGGGCGGCAAGTGGCGAGGAGAGCAATAAAAGTTTGTTTCTCTGTAAGTTTTCTTGAGGATGCATTGAAATTATTCTAATACGGAAGTTGCTCAAGTGTTGTTGTAAGGAATCGCCTCCTTCATCCTTATAGTATATAAGTGACGTGTGGCTCAATAAGCTCATTCCATCTTTGGAGGCATAAAGTGAGCTAACTTCTCCCACATCTCTACGGTGTTTGCGCAACTTGGAGTACCATCGCCGTAAGTCCGTTCATTAAAACGCCCTCGGGCTCTCCGATCTTTGGCTTCCCATTCATCTATAGCATCGAGTCCCAAGTGGAACATTCTTCCGCATCTGTTGACAATATTCCATAAGTCGCGTGCAGACACCTTGGGCACTGTTGCCATACGCACCCCTTGCCGTTGAATCTATCTTTGTCTTTAAAGTTGTCACCTTGAATCACTTGAGGCTTGGATTCATTACGCTTTTAGCTTTCTCCTTTTCTTCCCTTTAAATTGCTCCCATTCATCTCGCCATATAGATTGTTGTTCTTCAAGCCATTTGGTCTTTTGGGCGCCAAAATTTTGCTCGCTAAGTCATCAATATCCACGTCGAGATCGTCCGACCCCACCATTGCAAGTAATTTTAATGATGCGTTATGCCGTGGTTGACACGTCTTCTTGCATTGTTTTGCGGAAAGAGGCGCGAGCACAACATTTCTTCAAATTATGAATTTCGCATCATAATCGAATCTGCACTTACAATCAAGTGAGAAGAGACCTTGTGAAAGGTCTCCAACAAGTCTATCGATAATATTGATTTGTTGTGTATTGTAAGTCAATTTCTCATTGATAGCGAGTGATTTATTCTAAGTTCTCTAATGGAATCAAGAGATTGCTGGATGATCCGGATTAGGAGCGAAGATACTAGCCTTATTTTTATGTACTTAGAGATGGCGACTCTATAGCACTATATTGATAAAGGCTAAATGTAGAAAGGAGAGCTTTACGAGCATAAATGATATCTTGTACTCTATCTCCTCGACTTAGACAAAAGGGCTTCAATGAGACAACATACTTGTGCCTCTAAAACATCAATCCGAGGAGAATTGAGGTCAAACTCCTCCCGAATGTAAGAAGATTTGATTTGATGTTGTTTCTTCTTCTTTGATCTTCCTTCCTAAATTCTTGTCCGCTTGGATTAAAGGAATCCATGAGAGCGAAGAAATTGATGCACAATGTGTGCATCATTGCGCTGGTCACCGATGATTGTTTAAAGGCGAAATCTCCACGCTGCATTATCTTCATTTGAAGTACTACAAACGCAAAAGCATTGGAGAGTAAATTGCCTAGAGCATAAGGAAGCGAGGTGCTCAACACAAAGAGCTATATGCCGATACCATGATGAGAATCAATAGCTCTTAGATAGAAGAGAAACAATGGAATGAATTGATTAATGAGTAAAGTACAAGCCTTTAAATAGGGTGGAGTTGGTGGTTACAACAATATGTTGTTGTAACCATAAGTAGTTGCAACCATAAGTTGTTGTAACTATAAGTTGTTGTAACAACTAACTACCTAAAGCCCTAGCTCTAAATTAATGTTTACACGAGGCCCCAATGAATAGTGCCTAAGACCTATTTCATCATTCCCCTCTGGTGGTAAAGTCCACAAGCCGACACTTCTCGCAGATGACTCGCATCAAGAATCCTCGTGGAAGCCGCAAAGGCAAAGCACTCTAGAGGAAAGGGACTGTGGAGGGGAGGAGCGGGAAGAAGCATGGTGGACGAGGAAGAGTGGGAAGATGCTCTGCTGGGCGCGGATGCCAAGAGAAACGAAAGTTTGAGCCTTCAAGTATGAACTTGCAAAAGAGAGGCCAAAACGTGGGATGGGGCCAAACCCTTGGGGAAAGGGAGGGCGTGCTGGATGGGTGCTTTGGTTTGAGAAGAAGCATGGTAGGTACCCAACCGAAGAGGAGGCAGAATATGGGAGGCTGAAGAGGACGATCTCCATGCAACCTCTGTGGGCGGTTCGCGATAGGGGCGGTTCTGTCCCGGAGTTCCTACAGCGGGTAAGACATGGAATACATGAAAACACCCCCGAGGTTCAAAGCTTGCCGGAGAACAAGGGAAATGACTATTTTGTTGAATGACATGGAATTGGAGATGGATCCAGATCCGTGGCGTTCCAGACGAAGGATGGAAGACAGAGCCACCGGGTGGACGAGGTGGTGGATGTGGAGGGATAACTAGGAGGACGAGGGAGTAGATGCTTGGGGAGAGAGAGACATCTGAATGGAAGGGAGGCGCTTGGAACCATGAAGGTGGGATGGTGATGGGGAAACAGTGAGGAGGCTATCACGCAATGACATCGTGAAAGCCGACGACACCACGATCACCCGATGGTGATGGACCATGCATGCCCGGTGATAGTGTGAATGAAGAGTGTGAGCGATGTATAGGGAGAGGCGGCCACGAACGGACTCGAATTGGGGGTGCCCACATCAAGTTCCGCCATGGCGAGGAAGGGAGGGACTTGGTATCAAGAGTGGCTAGGCCCAACAAAGGAGGGTGTGTCAAGAGGGCAGCCGGTAAAGGCGTGTTGGGAGGGTGCCCGCCATCGCCTAGTGACGGCACGCACATTGTTGGGTGAGGAGGGACGGGGCCGTGAAGGCATGAGGGATGGAATTGAGGGGCGGATGCGATCAGAGCATGGGAGGCAATTGTGTCGTCACCGAAGGAACATGCATGGGTCCAGTGGCCGAACAAATGGGTGGGAGTGAGGATGGCGGATCGAGGAGAGGACCGGGTCCGCAAGGAAGCCATGGTCGTGGTGGGGCCAAAAGGCGAGTGGCCATGAGGGAATTGTCGTGGGAGGGAGAAAGAGGCAGCAAAGGGGTACATGGATGGCGCAAGACAACAAAGGGCGCAGAGGATGAGGCAAGGACGAAATTGAGGGCGTGCCTAACTGTGACACATACCGCACACTCCGAAAAGCATGGACCTCCACAGGGCCCCATTGGAGGCTACGCCACGTGACAAAGGTGGAGGCCGAAAGAGGAAAGCGGGGGAGGTGCGGGAGGCATCGAGGCCGTGTCACTGGGCGCCACAAATGAAAGAGCGAGGATGGAAGGAGCGGTGGGCAAGAGGTACATAAGAAAACCGGATGGAGTGGGAAGGTAAGCACTGAAGGTCACAGTACACTATGCTGGACATATCAAGGGCATGATGTATGTGCGTGGGTGCGTGAGGGGCTGGAAGGGAGATGGATGCGATGGAAAGGGCAAAGCCGGTCGCGATTTAACGCAAGAGGAAGGGAGGAAGAAAATCGCAAAAGGGGTGTAGGAGGTTTCCTTCATGCATACGATGAGGAGTAGGAAATTAGAAATGATGAAGGCCATGTATGGAGCCAAAGAACCCGCGCAGCAAAATCAGGCGAAGGACAATAGTAAATGCACCATAAGAAGGGCGAGCCATGGCAAGAAGCCGATGGGCATGGGGACAAGCCGCACGTAACGCCCGCTAGAGAAGGTAGGTTGCGACACACCGGATAGACAAAATAGGTCAGGGTGAAATGTGGGATGTATCCGCTGTGTGAATGATGAATACAAAGTATAGTATCCTCGACGTACAATTATGTACGTAGGTGACGATAACGTGTTTTATACAAAAGAAATATAACCGTATGTCACTGAAATTATCGATATGGATATCACCAATACCAGATTCTAACATGTATGCATATGTATTTATTTATATGTATTCATACGAGGTAATAAGGGAAACCAAGTATTCTATATGGTAAATGTAGTAAAGGAGGAAGGTAGATGGGGAGGAGGTTCGCAAAGCCTCCAAAAGTGTTACAAGACTTTTCTTGTAACACTTTATATGTTGCAACTGTTGCAATCTTGAGAGAGGACAAAAGCGCCTCTCACTTCATCTCAACAAAATTGTAACTCCCTTGCAACATGGTTGCAACAAACACTGTTGGTTTCCAAGCCAAAGTGTAACAAGCGGCCCAAAGTGTTACATGACCCCAAAATTGCAACATAAGTGTTACATCCGGGGTCCAAATCTTAACATAAAGTGTAACATAGGTCGCTTTTCTAGTAGGGAGGCCACCATCCTCTAGAGACCTTCACTTTCGACCTTGGGCAGAGGAGAATATTCAATAGAGGGTGTATGGGCGACATTGGTCTTACACCAACCTTGAATTGATAGAGGAGTGTTTTGCTAACCGCAGCAGAGGAAGAGGAATTTACCGGATAGAAACGCACGGACGGATCCACGGTTGGACCGTAAGGAGCATACGCCGTATATGGCAGCCGGAAGAGGATAGCGGAATCACGCTGATGGAAGGAACGAGGAGGCAAGCGCATCAACGGGCGGATCTTCCCAAGGAGTACCCTTATGCAAGGCATGAAGGCTAAGTCCAAGAACTGGCGGATGACCAAATCTTGGAGCCCAAGTGGAGATTGTTCACAAGAATTGTTTTGGGCTTGGTGAGCAATCCAAGGGTGTCATATTTCAGCACTACCTTCCTCCATTTTCTATGGAAGATCACTCAAGGAGCCCGGATTGGGGCTCATCATGTATGAAGCATACACTACCACCGAAAAGTTGTCAAACCCAACGCTTGGATGAAGCAGTCCATGCTATATCTTAGCACTTATCTAGTGCATTTGTGGGAAGTAGAGGGCTCACAAGTAAGGAGTTGGATGATTCCAAGCATCCCTTTAACATTGTGTACTTACAGCCGAGAGAGGGACAGGAGTGCTTGGTGCTTTGCTAAAGGAGGTGCCAGCCACCGGACATTATTGCCGGAAGGAATCCTCCAAAGATAGGCCGAGGATGCTGGAGGACTTGCAAGGAGAAGTTGTAGGGGATTTGAAGTTTGGACCGCGGAGATGCGGAGATGGAAGGTAGGATAGATCCTACCATGGCGTGAATCCCGCAAGGGTGGGAGGTGTTCCCACAATGGTTTGGGACCCCTTCGCCTCTCATGACAAGGCCTACGGCAGAATTAGTCCCACCACGGGAAGTAGTCCCACTAGGAGCACCTCCTACCACGGTAGGAGGAAAGGAAGTCACGGTTTGGAAGCTCCCAAGGGAGATAAGAAGGCAACCGGCCTGCTAGGTGGGCGAGCGGATGGAGTCACGGGAGGAGTTGCACCAAGTGATGAGCGGGAGCTCATCATAGGGAAGCAAGGGATGTAAGATCCCATGAGCAAGGCAAAGGCCTTGAGTCTCCCGAGGTAAGAAAGGAGACTTAGACATGTTGGAGGAGATGCTGCGATAGGGAGATGTTCAGAAGGTAGACCAAAGAGGAGAGTTGAATTTTGAAGACGGAGGCGAGAAGACAAGGACCTACCAAGCAAGGGAAATTGCAGGTAGGGAAACCCGCGTGAGGATGTTATGAGGATGGAAGCTCAAGTGGAGCACTTGGAGAAGAGTCTTGAGAAGGCAACAGAAACAAACCATCATATTCGGAGAACAAGGCTCTACCAAGCAATTGGCAGCTCGAGAGGAGAAGGTGGAGCAACTTGCTCACATGGGACATGGGAAAAGAAGGCGAAGACAAGCAAGTGCTGCTAATGGAGGAAAGGTCAAGACGAGAGCACCGCAAAGAAATGAGGGCAGACAAAGGCAAGGCACATGAGCGGGTCATAGCCACACATGTGAAGATTAGTGACATGGAAAAGGAGTTGAGAAATCGAGGCTGGAATTGAAGGAAGAAGAGCTGGAAGAACGGACATTTTGTCCAAAGATTGGAAATGGAACGAAGTCCAGAACGGAGAATGCACAACCCCTAGGAGGATAGGGGAGTTGAGGAAGAAATGGCAAGGAGAAAGTCACATGAGGCTCAGATATGTTGGCAGGAGGAGATGGGATTATGAAAGAGATTGATCCGCAAAATGAGAGGACAGAATGTGTCCATGTCAAGGGTGAGCTGAGCGAGATGCTTACAAAAGGGTGTGAGCATGGAGTATGGCTTGAGGATTACGAAGAATTGGAGATGGCACAACAACGATTTGCGCATCTTCACAACAAGGTGCTCAAGGCCACTAACGAGTTGTTGAGGAAAGGAGAATGTTGGGACGATGATGATAGGGAGGCCCTCATGCAAGTCCAACCGAAGGCTTGAAGAAGTGCACATGGAAAGGCTGCACTGTGAGAATGAGAAGGGAGATGGCACAAAGAATAAAAAGAGTGCATAAAGGCTCACAGGATCACAGGAGATAAGGGACTGGAGGAGTAATGGGAGACCTCTGGAGAGTCCTCAGGACAGCAGCCCAAGCTACTGAGAGTGCCTCACTGTGGAGATCCCACTGAGGGAGAAAGAAAGCGGGAGAAGCCCACGTGGAGGTAGAGGGAAGAAACACTCAGGAACTCCCACTGGTAGGAGGAGTTCCTACTGCAGAGGGACCCCACCGGTAGGAGAAGGTCCTACCATGGTAGGAGGGCCGGAAGAAGCATGGATTCAAAGGCTAGCATGGATTTGACGGCAAGGGAGGCGAGTACCTTGGCCCTTGCAGAAAGAAGGAAGAGGGGTTGATCTGTGAATGGAGCAAGAATCACAAGGAGAAGACCAACCTCCCAACATGGGTGCAGGAGTAAGGAGCTCACTTGCTCCACAAGTGAGAGGAAGAGGAGAAGTCGAGGATGAGCCAAGGCTAAGAGAGCCCGGCTATTTTATTGGAGGAAGGAACTCAAGATAGGCATCAAGATAAGGAAGGGATTCATAAGAAGTCCTTAAATTAGCTTGAAGACATGGGGCAAGATGCCACTTGGGAAGACTTTTCTTTAGAGGAGGATGCATTAATGCTTGTCACCAAAGAGAGTGTGTTGACTAGCTAGATAGGAATGTTGACAGAGCCATTAAGGCTCACATAGGTGAATTTGCTAGAATAGAATTTTACCCAAGATGCTTGGATGTCGAACTTAAAGTCCACAATAGGATACACTAAAATAAGGAGGCAAAGGCTGTGAGGGCTGTGGGAGGTCAGTATGTGAGGACCTCCTATAAAAGGAGGGAGCTTGTGAAGTAAAATTATCGTGTTCTTGGCCTCCCATCCTCCGAGTCCTTCACTTTGTGTGTGAATTTGCCGCAAGCCAACGCAAAGGTCGTAGAGAGGGAGAACGCAGGCCGGAGTGAGGGCTTGTTTTGCAGCGCCCGCTACCGCCTCCCTTGTGAATGGTTGCTGTGGTGAATTGTTTTGCTTTGAGTGTGTGGCGATGCTCAAGGAACTCTCTTGAGGGTAGACTGCAGGAAAGACTCGGAGGTTCTCCCGTCTGCAAAACCACATAGCAACCGCCCAAGGAAGAACTCACACTTCCTGACGACCCTGTGCGCCAGCCGTAAGGGCGAGTTGGAATTAATGAGCCAAAGAATTGGTGTTAGAGTAGGAGATTGTGGAGGAAGGAAGGTAGATGAGTAGAGAAGAAGAGGGCGTTGTTGATTGAGAGAGTTGTGAGGAGGATTAGAGTGTAGGAAAACTAAGGCCAGGTGCAGCCTAAGGGACGAATCCCAACTGCAAGTAAGAGGGCGCCTGTGTGGAGAAGAGTGTCTTAGGAGTAGGGACGGTTATGTGTGGGTCCCCTCGCCCGTGATAGACACCTCATAAGACGACTGCAATTGTGTGTCACAGGTTGAGGTTTGGTGAGTTTACGGCAAAGGCAGGCGGTGTGTAGAGGGAGCGTGAGAGGGCGCCTTGCTTGTTTAGAAGGTCGAGGTAGTGTGGAGTCAGGTAGTGACGATTTCAAGATCTGACTCCACAAGTCTCATGGGACAAACCCAACGATTTAAAACGACAAGGGATAAGTGGTCTAGAGGGTGCATGGAGCCTCCCACAAATATCCAAGAGATGTCAAGGTGGTATCAGATCCGAGGTCATCCTCAGCCATTATCTCACCCTAGTAGCATCTCTTGGTGGAATTCGCATTCACATGGAGGGAGAATTCTCCTCCTGGCTGAGCTGCTTGGGGCATAATGCAAAACCGTCTCTCCTACCAAGATTCTATGCAATTTCATGGTGCTCTTCCTCAACCTGTTTCTCCTTCTTCTTCCCCAACTGCTTCTGCACTGGGAGGAACCTCACCGAGCTCACGCCTTCTTCTTCACTCCTGCAAAGCCACCTGGCCTTGCACCCTAGCCCCAAATTCAACTTCCCTGGAGGATTTGAAACGAAATTCTCCAAAGTTCTCACGCCATCAGGCTAAGGGAGCCTACAATTTAAGCCACGCCCCACCCTTCCCACTCCCCAGTTAGGGAGGTGGTTGCCCTTGCACCTGCTTCTTCCTCTTCTCTTTTCTTCCCTGCACTCCTCTGCGCCCGGCTTTTCTCCTCCGTTGCCCAACTTGCGCCCTCCTCTTCAGCCCCATGGGCGTGACGGGCGCTCGATGGGGGCCTTGGGTGCTTGAGGTGTGGCTCACTTCCCCGTGGAGGCCTCCTCAAGTTTCGAGAGGCCTCCGCAGCACTGGAACTTTTATAAGTCACCCAAGGGTTAGAAAAGTAACTACCATTCTATCCTGCCTTGGATGTGTGCCACGTGGCCCCTTTCTCACCGCTGATGTTAGTTTCTAATTTATACTAAAATACCATTTTCCCTATTTTCTAATTTCTAATTCGAATTAGCCTCTAATTTCTTAATTACCTATTTTGGTCTTTTCTAGTCCACTAAAAGACTCTATATAGCAAGCCTATCCTAAAACATAAGCTACCCTTAGCTATCTCCTACGTGGTAGGACACCTACCATGGTAGGCATTTTCCTCTTCTCCTACCACGGTGGAGTTACTCTCCTGGTGGATACCTTCCTAGCCTTTGCTACCATGGTAGGCTATTCCTACTGGTAGGTGATCAAAACACTAGCAGGTCATTGTCCTACGGTGGTAGGATCTCTCCACCCTCGTCTACCATGGTAGGAGTTTCTCCTATCATGGTGGGACACCTCCTACCACTCATGTAGGTTACCTTTCTCCTCACCAGGTCGTTTTGACCGGTAGGAGTTCCTGCTTTCTTCTTACCCTTCCGGGTGACTCTCCACCGGCTTCTCACTTCACTTGCTTCTCCCCGTGCAGTTTCTTCACATTGTGGGACACTCTCCAAGTCTAAGGCTTGGTTGGGTGGCATGAGGGCCTTATCATCATCATGGTCCCAACATCCTCCTCTCGGTCGTAACAACTCGTTAGTGGCCTTGAGCACGTTGTTGGAAGATGGGCTGCAAATCGTTGTTGTGCCATCTCCAATTCTTCGTAATCCTCAAGCCATACTCCATGCTCACACTTGCTTTTGAAGCATCTGGCTCAAGAGCCGCTCACGGTCTTGACGGGAAGCCACATTCTCGTCCTCTCATTCTGCGGTTGGGATCAATCTTTAGGCGTGTCGGGAAATCTCTCCTCGCCATAGTCAAGCCTCATGACCTTTTCTCCTTTGCCATTCTTCCTCAACTCCCTATCCTCCTAGGAGTTGTGCATTCTCCATGGACTTCGTTCCATTTCCAATCTTGGACAAAATGTGTTCTTCGCTCTTCTTCCTTCAATTCCACCTCGGATTTCTCCAGCTCCTTTTCCATGTCACTAATCTTCCACGGTGGCTATGGGCTCATGTCGCCTATTTTGTCGCCTCATTTCGCGGTTGCCTCTTGACCTCTCCTCCATTAGCACTTGCTTGTCTTCACTACTAGGAAAAGTATAACTAATTGCGGTTTGGGGTGCATTTACCACACCATTTTACTATGTCAATTGAAGGCACCGTTTCAAGTCCATGTATTATTTTCAAGTATATAGAATTTACTAAACCTCATTCCAACTTTACTCGAGGCTTGTTTTGCCAAAGCGCAACGGTGACGTGGCAAAACAAAATGGATTTTACTACGGGCACTTGTTACCTGTGAGCTTATGAGCGTTACAACAATGGCATGTTTGTTTCAGGCCATCAATTTACTCAGGACTTTTCTCCATTACAACGGGTTCTTTTACAACATGCCAATGGTATTTTACAACATCCCATAGTTTACTACACACCCGTAGGGTTTTCAACAAGACCCTTTACGACTAGACACTTACAAAGACTAATTTAGAATGGGTTTTGATGATAACCCACATCTTTTACCCTAAAAAGAAAAAAGTAGAGGTAAGGTGTACATCGACGGCTTGGGCTAGGCCGACCTAAACGAGAACAAGGGACATGCTGAAAATCCTCCATATGCATCCACATCCCTATGCATCCATATTTTCTTCAAAGACAACGTTTTCCACGCGGTTCCCGAACCACTTTATCATACAAAAAGTTTGAATTAGTTTGGGTGACACAAGGGTAAAGGGATCATCTTGAACTCGTAGAAGGATAACAAGATCTAGGGTTCACTATGTGCATTCCAATTGTCCTTCTTCAATCCCTTTTGTGATCATTTGCATCCTCATAAACTAGTTTGAACCACTTAACCTTTAAAAATTAGTTGATGACAACCCAAAGTCAACCTTTAAAATTTTCTGCACTATTCCCACATATGGCCGAGGAGAAGTGGCCGAGGATTAGGGTTTGGGTCAAATTAACCTTGGCCTTCAAAATCGAGTTGAATATGTCGGATGAGGGTTAGGGTTTGGTTAAAGTAACCTTGGCTTGGATTCGCATGGAATATGCTAGCTTGAGGTCTAGGGTTCGGGTAAAGTCCTATTATCACCGATATCCAAGGAAGAAGAAGGCTATAAATGCAATGATAATGTGCTAATTCACCAAGCCATATCCAGGGTTTGAGCTCCATTCCCACCAGAGCAAAAACATCATGCAAAACACGCACGGCGAGTGCTGCGAAATTCCTGCTCAACCTAATGGCGGAAGTCCTGACTATGAGTCATTTCCGCCGGCGTTTCACACCGCGGTCAAGGGAGAGACGCTGTACAAGTGTATGGAAAACCCTTCGTCTCGTATCATGACTCGAGAGGCAAGCCCGCACCAATCTGGACGCCATGGCCGCCACGCTAAACCCTGGAGATGGAGATGGAGGCAGCTAGTCGTCGAAGTCGCGCCAAGGGAGAGTGCCTGCAGCTATCTTAGAAACTCAAGTGCTTGTTCCAGCCAGATTTGGGCTCAAGGGTTGCAAGGATTGATGTTTCTGTGTCCCGCTGCAGTGCCAGGTGCGACTTACCTGACTCTGCCTGGTGCAGGCAGCCCATCAACAAAGTCGTTCCCACGACTCCTAGAAACCCGCACGTGAGCAGATTTCATGTCACTGACGACTAACTGCGAGATCTGAGTGCGTCTGGGCTTAGAGCAGGTGGCTACGCACCCACAGCAAGGCACCACCTCCCCGCCTCACTAGCCGCAGCAGCGTTGAGCCACAGCAACGCTGATCCAACAAGTTTGGGGTTTCCAACGGGGTCATAGCGCCCGCGTTACAGGTCGGTTGCTGTTGATTCTTATACCAAACTGCTCGCCTTGATGAGGCAAGTCTAATGGTATACCGTGTGTCCAATTTGGAGCCCTATCCAGGGACTGATTGCGTTTGAAAGTTTCGAACAGCAGGGTTTTGCTCTTGCTGCATTTGCTTTGATTTTCAATCTGGCATCGCGAGTGAGCGAGGCTGCAAGCTTTGCATGTGAGCTGGAGTTTTGCTGTGCTGTGTTTCTCAATCCTAGGGCAGACATAGGGGACCGATGCTGCCGCATGATCAAAGCAGTTGAACTTTCTATTTTGTGCTGGAGGAGGGTGCCATGAAGAGGGTGAAGGATACAGGTAGCAATACCTACACATGCTTTGGCCATGTGGTGGCTGGATAGGTTCAGAGGAAAGTTTGGGAGGGAGCCAACCGTGGATGAGATCAGAGCTGTTACAGTTCACGGAAATTGGCTGGTGAAGCTGGATGAATTCCAAAATCACAAGTCCTGCTTTGGGTCCACAGGTTAACTCGGGGGGATTGACACTGCTATTAACGCGTGGAAACCAGTTGGTTGAGGCAGGTTACCCAACCGATGAATGCGATACCCAATCATGGGGCTTGGCTTATAAAGTTGAAAGAGTTTTGGATGCAGTCTGGAACTAGAACTCCAGCTTTGGGTCTGCAAGTGGACTCAAAGGGCAGAAGGACAAGGCGATTAATGTGTGGACCTTGTTGAAGGATGCAGGCTATTCCATCAAGGAGTGCGATGAAGGTCATGGAGGCCATCCTAAAGCAGAATGTCATAGATGACGGTGGATGGTGGGGCATTATCTTCCCGCAAAGTTGCAAGACAAGCTGAGGATGCTTGAGCATGATTCTGTTAGGTCGTTGTCCAGACTATTGTGTCTATTTTGTGATAGCCTGAAGTTCTGTGAACTTGAACTGATTTAAGTTCGTGGTTCTTTTTGTGTGGCAAACCTTTGGGGCAGGTCTTTGAGGTGCTGGGTGGAGAAAATTCTTAGATGCCCTGTGTAGCATGTAGGGGGCTGGGAGTCTAATATATTGTAGGATGTAGGTGCAATCCCAATTCAGACCCCATAACCCACACCCGCCTAGCACTCTTCATTTTTACTACAACAGAGTGCACTTTACTACAGCAATATAAATCTATTTACTTTACTACGGTCCTGATTACATCAGATTTTTACTACGCCTTATTTTGCAGGTGTTTTACAACCCGTTATAACTACAGTTCACGATTAACCTAACCATGGTTACATAACTATGGTTTATAAACCACTTATTTAACTTCAGTTAATAAACTTGAGTTAATTCACATTGGTTACTTAACCATATTTTATTAACCACGATTACGCTTGTTGTAAATGCCGTAGATCATTGTAGTAATTGTTGTTGTAAAGTGAATCAGTAGTTAAACCCTCTAACGGTCAACTCAGAAAGTACATCGTATGTATGTCATACAATACGATATAGCCATGGTATACTTGTGGAAGACATTACTACGGAAATTAACGCTATGTGTTTACAACGGCATTTTACTACAGTAATTGTAGTAATGTCCGTAGTAAATCTGTAAAGGACACCTTTCCTAGTAAGCTCCGCCTTTTCTTTCCCATGCGCACTATGTGAGCAAGTTGCTCCACCTTCTCCTCTCGAGCCCAATTGCTTGGTAAGAGCCTTGTTCTCGAATATGATGGTTTGTTTCGCTGCTCCTGCCTCAAGACTCTTCTCCAAGTGCTCCACTTAATCTTCCATCCTCATAACATCCTCCCCGCCACTGGGTTTCCGCCGCCTACACCTGCAATTTCCCTTGCTTGGTGGTCCTTGTCTTCCGCCTGCCTTCAAGAATTCAACTCTCCTCTGCGGCTCCTATGTTCTACCTTGTCAACATCTCCCCTAAGCATCTCCTCCAACATGTCCAAGTCTCCTTTCTTACCTCGGGAGACTCAAGGCCTTGCCTTGCTCATGGATCTCACATCCTCGTTTCCCTATGATGAGCTCCCGCTCATCACTTGGTGGGGCAACCTCCCACCCACCGTGACTCCATCCGCCGCCCACCTAACGGGCCGGTTGCCTCTTATCTCCCTCTTGGGAGCTCTAAACTGTGACTTCCTTTCCCTCCCACCGTGGTGGAGGTGCTACCGAGGGGACTTCACTTCCCACCGTGGTAGGACTAATTCCCGCCACCGCTTGGTCATGAGAGGACGAAGGGGTCCCAAACCAGCAGTGGAACACTCTCCCACCCTCGCGTGGATTCCCTGCCATGGTAGGATCTATCCTACCTTCCATCTCCTCAGATCCTCCGCTGGTCCAAACTTCAAATCCCCTACAACTTCCCTTGCAAGTCCTCCTGCACATCCTCCGGGCCTATCTTTGGGATTCCTTCCAAATAACACATGTCCTGTGTGGTCTTCTTAGGCACCTTCCTTTAGCCGCAAAGCACCAAGCACTCCTTGTCCCTCCTCTCGGGTCAAGTACACAATGTTAAAGGGATGCTGAATCATCCAACTCCTTACTTGTGAGTAGCCTCTACTTCCCACAAATGACTAGATAAGTGCTAAGATAGCCTGACCTTGGACCTCTTCATCCGACGCTTGGGTTTCAAAGAACTTCTCCCGGTAGGTGTATGCTCATACATGATGAGCCCCTCAATCCGCTTCGGCTCCTGAGTGATCTTCCATAGAAAATGGAGGAAGGTAGTGCTGAAATATGACACCTTGGATTGCTCACCAAGCCCAAAACAATTCTTGTGAACAATCTCCACTTGGGCTCAATATTTGGTCCGTCGCCAATTGCTTGGACTTAGCCTTCATGCCCCCTTGCATAAGTGTAAGGGCCTTGGGAAGATCCGCCTGCTGATGCACGCTGCCTCCACTGCTTCCTTCCATCAACGTGATTCCGCTTATCCGCTATCCTACCGCCATATACCGCGTATGCTCCTTATAGTCCAACACCGTGGATCCGTCTGCATGCTCCTATCCGGTAAGGCAGCCAATTCCTCCGTCTTCAAATTAGCAAAACACTCCTCTATCAATTCAAGGTTGGTGTAGACCAATGCGCCATACACCCACTCTAATCAATATTCTCCCGCTGCCCAAGGTCGAAAGTCTCAAGGTCTCTAGAGGATGGGCCCGCATAGCACGTAACAATGGCATGTCAAATTCCACCCTCCGGTCGATCCCCGCCTTAGACCTCTTGCCTGGGCCCCGCGCCACCTCCCTTGGTGGACGCTCCTTCTTGGCTACTACTCCTTGCCCTTGGTCATGGTAGGCTTGGTCATGGCCTCCTTGGTTAGTACTCTGCATGAAATTGAAGAAAAGTGATGCCTCTCCCGCAATTCCTCTGCAGCACCGCCTTCCTATCCTTGCAAACGCTTTCTCCTCCTCCGATTTGCTCTTGCTCACGGCACAAAGGTCCTTGCCCTTGCTCTCCTCCTCGCTAGCCTCCTTACACCTTGGCGTCCCCAAACCCCGATTTTTCCTGCAAGAGAAAGCTCAACAAAATTCCCCGGACTCTTACACCGCCACATGAATTTAGGAGCCCTTCCCTGCGGTTTCCTAGCAATCTTGCCACGCTCCACCCTCCTAGGCACCCTCACGAGCCAGGCAAGTGTTGCTGCGCCCCAACCTTCTTCTCCTTCTCCTCTTTTCCTCCTTCCTCTTGGGCGCCTCGGGCGGATTTCCGCCTCCTTGCCGAGCTTGCGCCCTCCTTCTCCTCCTCAAAGACGGGGTATGCGGGCGTTGTTGCATGGGGCCTTGAGGTGGCGGCGCCTTCCCACCGTGGAGGCTGCTCTCAAGTTTCGAGTTGTGGCCTCCGCAGCACCTGCAGCTCACTTTTATAAGTCACCCAAGGTTAGAAAAAGTAACTACCATTCTATCCTGCTCTTGGATGTGCCACGTGGCCTTTCACCGTTGATGTTAGTTTCCTAATTCCTTATACTAAAATACCATTTTCCCTATTTTTCTAATTTCTAATTAAAAATTAGCCTCTAATTTCTTAATTACCTATTTTGGCCTATTTACCTAGTCCACTAAAAGACTCTAATCCCCAAACGCTGATCATTGATAATATAGGAATGTTATCTTCCCTGTATCGCTATGGAACTGTATGTTATGTTGGCGGTGGCTTCGGCGACGATGGAGTGCACAATGTACTTGAAGCCGCGGTGTATGGGAAGCCTGTTGTATTCGGACCGGTTTATGAAAAATACCGGGAAGCTTTGGAACTCGTAAATACAGGAGGAGGATTCCGGTTTCATCCGCATTACAACTGGAAGAAACCCTGGCGGATCTGATCAAAATCCTCTCCGGGAGAACTGGCAGGTAAATATGTTTACAGTAACAGTGGGGCTACTGCGAAAATTCTAAGTCAATTAAAAAGCTGATTGGCTAAACTGAAAATGTTTACGACAAAATCCTTATAGAATAATATTTATCCATGGAAAAGAATCCACTTTGGACCGGCAACTCCTGGATTATGGTTCCTGAAACGACCTACAAAATCTCCTTCTAACCAGCTGATCGAAATGAGCGACGGTAGAACTTGATTCATCCCATCCTATTTTCACTTTCAATTCGCGCTGGATCCAGTATTCCGCTTCAGCAAGGATCTTGAAATTATTGATGGTTTTGATACTCCGCTCATACATAACCTCATCACCCTGAACAATTCATTGATAAAAGTATATCGGTCGTTGATACCAATAGCTTTTTAAGATCGCGGAATCAGTCAGCCTGTGACCAACTTCAACCACCTGGGTTTTAAGCCGGTCGTTCAGTGAATTCGGATCAGCACGCATCACTTCATTGATTTCCTGACAGTGGTTTGCTGGGCAAGTGTCGGAACTTCCTGCAAAGGATCGTAATGATGTCCGTTT